>PPHD01012040.1:0-18330 GCA_002909625.1 Bambusicola thoracicus | reverse complement strand
TCAAGTATGCCTGAAGCTCAGAGTGAAAACCAACTGACTGATTTGCCGCCTACGCAGGGCATTTTCTGCTTGCTGTTCTTTCCTCACCACCTTTTTATGCATCTCTGTCAAACATAACATTCAACAGAGGAGAGAAAAAAAAAAACGTTGGTAGAGGGTTTAGCAGTGCACACTGCAAAGCCAGGGTGGAGTGCTGACTGTCACAGTCCTTTTTTATTGAAGCCTCGGGCCACTTACTCCTTTGCCAGCTGCCTTCTACCTCTTTTCTGAGCTCCCCTCACGAAGGTTTTAGTTGAAAATGATTCTGTTCCTCCCCATAACTAGCATTCGGTCAGATGTGCTCTTTGGAACGTGACACAGGCACCAGAGGATGGCTGCCATGGCCAGGAAGCAGCGGTGAGACCACAGGCGCTCACACTTCCAAATTTAAGAAGAAATACATTACTTGCTTGGTTTAAAACAAAGCCCTAAACATAACAAGCTTGATAACGAGACACGAGAACAACAATTCAAAGCACATCTTGTACATATTCAGCACAAGGAATAGTACCACCATTTCAGCTACTGGTGATAAGAAAAATCTGATCTCTGCAGGATCACTTTCAGAAGTGAAGTGTCCGCTTTGCGCAGCTGCCCCACACCTGCCCCAGTCTGTCCGGATCCCAGCCTCCCTGCTACTGTGCTTCACAGGATCACTTCCACCAACTGCTGTGGGAACAATACCATCCAAAACAGCAAAAACAAGTTGTCAGAATTCAGCTCTTCACATCTTATTTGTTTCAGCAGCAATCTGAACCCAGTTATTGTAAGCTGGTATATTTAAAGCAGGCAGTTAGTCCTGGTGAACCAAGTGCGAGCAGAGCTATGACACTGAAAACAATTGCATATTGTAGAAGCAAATTACAGAATTTAAAGGACTATTGCACAGGTATCATAGGTATATAACACTTGATGTGCGCATAAAAGTTCCATTTTGCACTCTGTGTCTGAAAAGCTGTGATTTCTGTAATAGCATTAATTATTTTCCAGGCAGTTTGTCTTCACTTTTTTGTGCTATACCACACTTCACATGAATTCCTCCGCCTTTCCAGAGGATTCTTGAAGGTCACTTAATTCACTAACAGACTGTTTACATATTTGATAATCACTTTGTTCTCACGATCCCTGGAAGTCAGCTGCTCTGTCAGCACACGACTTCCCCCCCCCTCCATAAAGCTTTTTCATTTAGGACACAATACTATCAAGGAGAAAAACAGGCGTTCTCCTCCCCAAAACAGAAAATATCAGTACAACTTCACCCAAAATAAAAGTACACAAACATCCCTTCCAGAGTGCTGCAAAGAAAGGTAAACACTATTAGCCTTGCTCAGAGCACTTTGCCCACCTACCATGCATTTGTACCACAAGTTACATGCTCAGAATCTGCAGTGCCATTAGGCACCTGAACATCCAGTTTAAGGTGCATCAAAGCCAGCAGCTTTCACTGAGAAATAATAAAACTGGAACATAGAACAAACAAGATTATACCTAGTATTGTAAATTATCATAACGTCAATCTGTTATCTCCATTTTCAAATCTAACAAACTTCAGATTTCCCTAGCAAAACAGGACAAGTTGACTTTCCAAGAAACCACCTCAGAACTTTGCAGCATTTAATGTCCTATATTAGAAGATGATAAAGAAATAAAAATCAAGAGCTCAACATGCCTTGGTGTCTCAGTTGTGCTAAAAAAAAACGGACAATGTTAGAAAAAGCACACATTTCCACAAGCCTGGAAGAAGCAAAGAGAAGTTGTTCATCTTTAACCCTCAGGCACTACCTTCAGCAGACAACTTCTGGCTTTTAAGGTAGCAAAACTAATCTCCACAGTGGTTTTGAAATTACTGGAGACTTGTTACAAGGAAGCTATTTAACCCAACACACCTTTACAGGTGTCCCACTGGGCTGAACATCTATCCTTCAAGAATAAGCACCTGATAGGTTTCAAGTTAGGCAACATTCCTGATCCTTCTGAAAGCATCAGTGCTACTATGAAGAGGATTCAAAGGCTCCTGACCAGGCCATGGAGCTTCGCCTGTATTTTCACTGCTGCTACAATTTCAAAAACCCTCACTGAACTCTAAGAAACCAGACAGCAAAATCTGATCCTCAAAGCCAGACTTGCAATGAAAGGCAAGAGCTTTGACTTGCTATTCTGTTTTCTGATGTATCTGGAAATAAGGGTGCATTACCATTTTATAATAAGCTCTGATTTACATTAGTTGAAGACAGACAGGATGAACTTGAGGAACAAAGCTTTTGCTCATGAAAAGGATGCAGAATTACCCACATGAAGCACACAATATCACACTTTGAAGATTACTTCAAAGTTTGTGATAAAGAAAGCAGTAATACCTAAATATATTCTGTAGCATAGTCACAGATTATATATTAAAGTATAATTACACGAGCGCTTTCAGACCACATGCAAATTTCACCCTGACAGCTATTCAAAATGCAATAGCATTTCCCACAGTCCCAAGGGCAGACCTTACAGCATACGCTGCATTCCTTATAAAAATAAATAGCAGATGTCACAAAACCAGTAGTTAACCATCTTCAGAGGAGCGAAACAGGAATGTTTCCCTCATCTCTGACTTGATACAAATCAAACCTACTATTTACTGTCCAAAAGTGAAAGAGTAAGTAAAATATTTTAATTAGGAACTCAGACTTTGCCCTAAATATTCTTTTATGTGATCCTTTTAAACCTGAGTAAATGACTCTCATTTGAGCAAAGGGCACACAGTGACATCATTTGCTTAAGGCAGTAGTGGAATTTATTAAGGGCAGTAATGCCACAGACTGTAATGGCACCAATCATAGGCACGGATACTTTTAAGTAGATTCCTAACTTTGCATGTCTATGTAGTAAGCAACACTATATTTTAACCAACAAACAGAACTTCTAACAGACATCTGTTAGAGGCAGGTCCTGCAAAGTTTGAAGCAAGATGTTGTGTAGAAAGCACGTCAGCCACTTCTGTGAGGTATAGACGTCTTTATACTTAGAGGAGATTGGACAGCGTGGACTAATTACTCCATATCTCCTCCCTGCCAAAGGAACATACTCTGCATGCTGAAGTCACTCAACCTTATGAAATTCAACAGCATTTACTCACAGGCACAAACCCATGCTTTAGGACAAGAATTAACCTTCTCTATGTTACAGAGCTTGGTTGTGGCATTCCCATGCACATCACATTCTGAAGTATCTTCAGTGCTGTGGTCAGGCTGCCCAGCCCTCAGTAGGCCTGCAGGATGCAAACAACCATTCGGTTCCTACAACTTTCTGTACCAAGTTACTTTTTTCCTTATGTGACGCTATATCCTAAGATCAAAGATAGCTCCAGCCTTTAGACAGTACTTTATTGCATGTTCTACTGTTTGAAAGCAGGCTGCCAGATGAAGGCAGAAATATTTTCCTCACACTCTCACTCTGTAGCTGAAAAGCACTATCTGAACTCAAAACACAAACAGAAACCCATTAGTTTTTAATCTATTACATTTTAACAGCTTCTACTTTGGATGTACACTGAAACAAGAACTAAACTTGGGGGACAGCAAGAATGCCATCAATAAAACTGAGAATTCAAATGAACTATCAGAAGAGTGGCACAGACTGTAGCTGACAAAAATAAATCGAGTCTTCCAGGTATTCATTCAGCATATACTCTCAAGTTTGGCCTGCCAGGCGGGATTCCTGAGCAACTGTTCTCCATTTCTTCTTAACAGAAAGGAAAGATGACTGATTTATTTTGAGTCTCCTCAATGCATTTCAATTATCTTTGACCTCAGAAAGTACTATGTGCTATTCCGATACTACAGAATGAGCAGGCCTTTCAGTACAATCACAAAGACATTATTACAATATAACCACCCTTTATAGTATCAGCCATATGACACAATTTCATCTGAAAAATCATCTGGAACTCCTCTGGAAATCTAACTTAAGACCAGACCAAAAGACTGATCCATTGACATTTTGTGAAATCCAACCACTACAGGTTCAGACTGTCATCAGATAGAATTAAATCTTTTTTTTTTTTTTTTTTTTTTTGTGAAACAGCACTGAATTCGTTGACCTAGGTATAAAAAACAGAGCTCTTCTTTAATGAAGATGTTGGTAAGTACCTTGGTCCTGTGCCTCAAGATGGATTGCTAATAATAGAGCATTACAACCAGCAAGTACAATGCCTAGATTCAGAAAGGAAATTGAACTCAAGTGCATGGAACACATGGTATTTCACTCAACACAAGGCAACTACAGCTCTCATGCATCTAATGGGTTGAAAACATCAGTTTGGTAATTTTACTCACAGGGAGGGGTTTATTTTCTCCCCCCAGGGGTAGAGGGGTGTTGTTTTGCTTAGTTTTCATGTGTCACTGAAAAGTAGTTTTTCATATCTCAAGTTTTCTTCTTGCAATCATCATTACATTTCTACATTTCAAGGTAATACCCATATTTCATTCAGTATTACTAAAAAAAACCTGCTGTAAGAAGTTAAATTACGTGATAACGTAAGTGATACACAGAAATGGCACCGAAACTTGCAAGAACGTGGGTGAGAAATTTCTGTTAACACTCTCTCCTTAAATAATACGAAGAAGTTACTGAGGTCTTTTATCAACTTGATTAGTACCATGCAAAACACAGTACAAGTCTATATCTAAATGCACTTGTGATCTAGTCAAGACATGAATACATATTACAGTCCAAAATAGCTTAAATTTTTCACCCCCGATAATATCACTACATCAGGAGAACACTAAGTGAGCTGTTGGTGAATAACTGCCAGATGCTTCCAGTGCAGCTCAGTCACAGCAAGCAGGGACCATGGAGATCCAACCGCAGAGTGGAATTCAAGGCCTGCGCCCACGGGAGCCAGCCCAACTGCTGGTGCAGGCCCAAGCAGCCTGCAGCAAGCTGAGCCACGTGCTCCAGAGGGAGCTTACAGGGCACTACAAAGGAATTTTTAGACAAATCTGCCAAGCAGCAATACTATGACTAACAGTAGCTATGAAAGTTAACTAGGGGAAACACTAGCTGGAAGCTGAAAAACTTACACCAGGTTCTAGGAATGCTAGCTAGACAAACACCAGGGCTTGTTAATGCTACCCTGCAGCATCACTTCATGTTTGCCACTTCTAAACCAACTGAAGATGCACACAGTAAACACGTATCAAAGTAAGAAGTCTACTGTAGTTAGTAGCATTATTTACTTCTGATTCTTATTTCATAAGCTTCAGAGCAAAGCTCTACTGTTGAACAAAAGCTATATCGAGATATTACATCAACGGTGCCCCAAAAGGAAAAAAAAATTCCATCTCTGTAACAGATTTCACCTTGAAATAAATCATAACTCATTCCAAAATGGCAGTAAGTCTTACAGTCATAATTTTGTATGTAAAATGTAAATGCCACCTCAGCATGCTTTTGTTTGTAGTTGTTTGTACAAAACCTGACGTTTCTGAAGATAGGTATGAGGCACTAACAAAATTCAAACTATTCAGCTGCAAAGAGGTCATCTCCAGCCAGCAGCAAGTCCAATGGAGGAAAAGAAACATCTCTCCTTCATAAATGAACAATCCTTTTAAAGGACAACATTGCTTCATAATTCAGTTCTGCAATCTGACATAAAACAATACAATAACTCCTATCTTCCACGTTAGTTTCTTGGATCTTCTGAGCCCCAAATTTTATGCTGACCATTGACTAGCAAACACTACATGGCAGATGGAATACATTAACATTTTGATAGACCTTTCTTACCAGATACCTATTTCAGTGTCAGCAGGCAGTAGACACCTGACCTCACAAATAACTCTGCTCATCCTGTGTGCTCAGCAAAAATACTGTTGACATGAGGCAATTGCTAGTATCAAGTTACCGTCCTGGTAAGATTTGTTCACACTTTTTGGCAACGCTGTTTCAGCTGCATACAGCCTTTAAAGCTTACAAAGTACTGGATCCAATCACTTCTAGCCCTCTTCTCAAAGATCAATGCAAGATCTGAACTAAGTGTAATCATTCTTCTCATTCCTTTTCAGGAACGTTACTTTATCTATAAATAAAAAGGTAATCCTGAGCACAACATTAGAGGTAACAAGCATTGCACTAGCACAAAGGGAGCACTTGCAAATTCACTGCCTTTGAACCGAGTAAGGATCTTAAAATACCACCTTACTCTTCAGGATCTACATTAATTTGCTTATTAGCAAATTTGAATTCAATTCCAGAGAAAACAGACATGATAACATTAAGGCATGGGAAACAGCAAAAAGAAGGATGCAACATGAAATGCAGAAGTAACTACTGATGTCTTGTGTTCATGGCGTTTATTAAAAGCTGCTTTGGATGTCAGTTTCACTATTAACATAGGAATATTTCCATAAAAGCCAGATAAAAGCTTTCCTGCTGATAATCAAAAGTGGACTAATATCCCTGTAGAAATCTGAAGGTGCAGTGAGAAACAGTCCTTGGAAGCAAGAAAACAAAACAAAACAAAAAAACCCACAAGAAAAAAACTTGCAGATTCCACCCGCTGGCAGAAGACAGTAACTACTTATTGTGTAGAGACAAATTGCAGAGGAAAGTTTTGCTCTATCCTAAAACCCCAATTCAAGCTACTAACATATGAGCCTCCCAAAAAAGCAACCACAGAAAAATCAGAATCATACCAGTCTAGAAAACGAGAACGTTGCCAACAGAATTATTTGGAATTACAAGAACACTCAAGTGGTTAAAAACTCATCAGTTGATGGCCCTGTTAACTTCTAGTGGCAATCTTAACAGCCTGCTAATAGCCTCTTGTCCCTTGTCCTTATAAGTACTACATGCGCCAGAGCACTACACAACTGATTATGGAAGAAGATTGCAGTGTTCTGATGAAAAACACGGATCCCCAAAGTAACAGCTACCATTTCCCATAACCATCACGCGGGGGTAGGAGGGACACAGGATAAAATAGAGAAGCAAAGGGGAGGATAATATCTGCAGCAAAAACTAGATAAAATATGGGTAGAGGCATGGGAGTTTCAGGAAATCTAAGAATTTAGGATAAAAAAAACAGCCATACCTTCTGAACAAATGGCTTCCTTCAAGTAGAGTAGCACATCTGCAAATTTTCTGACATCATTCACCAGCTGCATGATGTATTCAGGGTCCACAACAGGATTATCATAGCAGTCAGAGTTGGAGCTAATGCTGCTCAAAGAGCTGCTCTTGGTGCTGCGCCCCATTCCCCAATTTCCCGAATTAGAGATGGTGAAGAAGTTGGAGGTGGACAGCCGGGCCAATCCCAAACCACGTTTGTTACTTCCACCGTTCTGTCGCAACATCCCAGCAGCCGCTGTGCCTAGAGAGCTCCCACAGCCAACATTCAGGATCGCCTAACGCCCATTGACCAGCCACAGATGAAGCCCTTTAAAATGGAGGAAGGAAAAAGGGAGTGGAGAAGGAAAAATGTTGGTTAGGGCAGAAATACACAGAAAGCAATATTTTTTGTACTGAGAAGATCCAAAAATTGTTTTAATATGATACTGCTTTACATTACATTGCTTAACTGAAGCATTAACAAGGCTCTTGACTGTTTGATGCTCTTTTCTTTTATATATGAAGAATTTGTACAGCAAATAAACATCACTGCATAAAAGCCAGTGGTATGCAAAATTATTTCTAGAGCTCATTATGATGCACCCTCTTCTCACAAGAGAAAGTTTGTTCCCTCACTACTTATTTTGGAAACCTTAAGAGTCATATTTGTTACACTTACCCCCAGACCCATTCCCTACAGTGAAATGTTACTACAGCTGACAACAATTGCAAAAACACCCCATGTGATACAGACCACAAGCACCATCCCAGCTTGCATCAGCCACCCAGCCGCTCTCAGCATCCTGCCTCTTCAGATAACAGTCAACCTTGATCTGATAGGATGATTTTTTGTTACACGGGTTGTGCTGAGCAAGAAACTTTGACCTATACAGACTGAGAAGGGAAAACATCCTGAAAGTTCGTACGTGGGCCTCTAGGCCTGCAGTCTTGTAATAAAGCCAAAGGAAAGATATAGAAAAGTGAAGAGAGTTAGAACACCTTAGCACCAAAGTTTATCCACAAGTCTCAGCACAATTAGCCTGAAGGCTGGTATGCTGCTTCAGCACACCTTAAAAGTTCCTCTACAGAGATATACCACCTTGAGGGCCATTAGATCAGTAGAAGTAAGGAGCTATCTGCAGCTTTAGGAAGAACAGAATGTTCATTCCAAGCTCCCACACCAGGGCAGGCCATTTGTCTGAAGGCAGCCGGCCGCAGGTGGCAGAGCGGGGCTGGGTGCAGCAGTACCCACAGCCCTGCCACAGCACTCAGCACCAGGCCAAGGGCTCACTGCTCACCCTGTATGGGAAACACTGCAAGAGGAAAAAATTAGAACGTGCCAACTAAACGAGTTAGTTGTGGCTGCAGGTACGTCCACAGCAATCTCAGAGTCAACCGCTGTTAAAAAAGAAACAGCACTGTGACCCAAGTATCGAATGCAACTTGACGTGGAGATTGGACACGTTTCTGTAGTTGGCCAGGGCAAACACAGAACCACCACTTAACGCTTCAACACTCCCACTCTGCAGTTCATCGGGAGTTACTCTAATGCAGTTCCGTTGCTTTTACGTTATTTCTGCTTTATTTCTTTGCTACGTGGAGCTGCTCAGTGCTGCTGTTGCAATGAACCCTACAGGGGCTGCGCTGGGAGCCGGGGAGGGGGTGGAGAGGACGACGACGCTGACGCAGCGTGCATAGGGCTGCACAAATAACGCAGGTAATTAAGTGACCCCGAACACCTCGCCTGCCTTTGGAACAGAAAAGCGTCCGCCGACCTCGCTGTAAGCGCCTCTCCGGTTAGAGCGAGCCGGCCCCAACGGAAAGAAAAAAGCCCGAACGGCAGCAGACGTGCCAGCAGCCCGCTGCGCGTTACCGCCCCGGCCGGGAGGAGAGCGGGCAGTGCGGAGAAGCCGCCCTCGAGGGGTCGCGCCGGAGCCGTGCCAGACCCAGCGTGCCGCGGCAGCCCCTCCCTGCGCCCCCCACGCCGCGGGCAGCGCGGCCTGAGGACCGATCCCGGCGCTGAGGAGGGGCGCGGAGCACCGCTCGCTCATCGTCACTCCTCTCGGCGCCGCCGCTGCCCGCTCTCCCTCCCTCCCTACGAAAGCCCTTCCCGGAACCCCCGGACCTTACCGGAGTCGCTACCGGAGAGCGGCGGAGCGGAGGGCAGGCGGCAGCCGGACGGCCGCAGGCCCCGCACACCGCCTCGCGCCCATGCAACGCTCTCCCCACAGCGCGGCCGCGCCGCCACCGCCCCCTCACGCCCGCGAGACGCCGTTGGCCGCCCGCGTGCGGCGGGGCGGAGCGGGGAGCGCGCATGTCCCGCCCGGGGGCGTGGCACGGGGCCCCTCGGTGCGAGCGCGCCGTTCCCAGCGGAGGTGTCGGCGCAACCCCCGCCTGGGCTGCGTGTGACAGCGCGCGGGAGTGCTGGCGGCGACCCAGCGAGAAACAGAACCGACCGCGGCCGAGGGAAGGAGCGATTCGAGTGTTCCCCCGCCCTGCCCTCCCGGCCGCGCTGTGGCTCTCGCCGTGCCTCGTCCCGCGCTGCACCACGCGCGCAGTCGCCGCTTTCTGCTGCGTTCCGCCGCTTCTGCTCCGGGCAGAGCCGCGCCAAAGTCGGGGTGTAGCGGTGCCAGAAGGAGCCCCGGACGGGAGCGCCGTCAGCACCCCGAGAGCCATCAGCTGGCGCTCTTCAGCCTTGGTACTGTTGCACGTGTGCGTACGTACACGTTGTCGGGGTTAAAGAAGGAAAAGTTGGAAGAGAGATTCTCGAGCAGCGTCACATAGAAACTGTAACAGCACCCCAGCGGCAAGCGGGACTCGAGGAACTCCGCAGTCCGGCGGCAGTTTGGTGCCCCGTTTGCAGAGGCAGGGACTACAGAGCCCGGAAAAACCTCACACGAAACAAAATGTAACTCTAGAAACCGAATCAGTGGTTATAAACTCTTCAGGTCTTCCGAGTTTGGAGAAAAACAAAGAAAGCGATGCCCTGATCTTCAAAAAGATGCTGGCGATTCCGGTAATTGATTCAGCAGATGTCAAAATCAGGCCAGGGCAAACAGCTGTAAACTAATCTAATGTGCGAGTGGGGGAGTGCAAGGCAAACAGTGCAGTCGGCAATCGCATCGTCAGGAAAAGTATTAAAGGCTTGTTGTGGAAAAGTCATTGAAATACCGATAAGCGTGCAATGGCAATAAAAAAGGTAAACAAGAAATTCCACATACACTTATCAATACATAGACTACAAAGCAATGGATACCTTTTGGTCTCCAACCCTTTTTTTAGAAAAGAAGGCATACAGCTACAGCAGACTGCTTCAGAAACCCTTTCATAAGAGAGAAGTACCTTTACTTTGCTTTATCTGTGCCATTTCCAGGCACGTTTTAGAAAACGCGGGGAGGAATAAGCACTGCCGACCCTGGTACGTGCCCTGCTTGGCTCTTCTGCTGTTACTGAAGCACACAGGTTCTGTTGTATCTCTGCCACTCTTTGCATCAGTGTTTTCTCCCTCATCTTGGCTTCCTCACAGGCCAACCTGTGTCTGAACTAAAACTCATCAGTTCTTTTGGTGAATTATTTAATTGGAGGAAATTAAAAAAAAAAAAAAGAAATCAGCCCTGGAGGTGGAACTTCAAGTGACAAAACTTAGACATCCCAGGATTAAATGTTTTTATGCCTATTGCAGGCACATGATCTGAAACATACAAGCGTTCTATCCCGTGGGAAGCCAAGCCTCAAACATCCTTTGTAAAAATGATTTGAGCCCACATCTGCACGCTATATGAATGCTAAGTGAAGCTTTGGGTTTTCTTCAAAGTAATTGGCCTTTTGATTCCAGTTGTTTGGAGCTTTTTTCCTCCCCATTCAGTTCGGCTGCCAAACTGAAAGCAGAATTCCCCGCATTCCTCTCGAATCAAGGCACAGAACAGCTCCAGTCACGTCCCAGACTGCGCAGCGCTGATTACCTCCTAAGTTGCCTTAGAAAGTGCTGAATGATGGAAACGTGGAAGTAACAGACACACCTTCAAGAAGATACAGCTTCATAAAAGGCCTGGTCTGTGCCATGGCTTGCAGCCTCTGCTGCAGCAGGTCACCAAAAGGAGGATTAAAGTGTGACTGCTGTTGTATTTTCACCATCACTTTAAAGAGCCAAGGCTCTTTTTAGCCAAGCATAGTCTACAACATCACTCATGAAGGCTTCAGGAGAGCAACAGAAGTTGAGCACGTGCACAGCTACTCAGTCTCCTTTTTCTGCTCTTCACCCAACTATCACAGTTTGCTTGGAATGAACAAGAACAACGAACAGTTATTAGGCAAATAGTAAAGAGTAAGGCAACAGAGATAGTATAGCATCTCAGCAAAGAGTTCTCCAAGAAGAGACACAAAAATTCAATTTATTTTAATCAAAAATGCTGAATTTTCCTCTGAGGAGGCACTGAAATCTGACATTAGGAGTTACCTATGCAACTCTTTTAATAATTTTTTCCCCTGCTGGAGCACACGTACACAGTGAAACAATAACCACAGCATACCTCTTCTAAGAGAAGTCAGTATATGGAGTAAACTGCAAATGCCCGCTACTCCCTCTTCAGTGTTGAATAGTACTTTGCTCATTAAAAAGTGCTTTTGAAACCCAAGGGAAAGGTCTGCCTGATGGAAGCTACTCTATACTGCAGCCTCCAATCACTGTTAAGAGGAGAAATCTTTCCAGGTAGCACCATTAGTGTAACTACAATGGCAAAAGTCATATTTGCTAAGAAATCAGTTTCAAAATACTGGCTCTGTGCTTATACTTATCAGCTGAAGAGACACATGTTCTAAATTAGCTGGATGACATCAATTTGTATGTAAAGTAGTATGAGCAATAACAGTTCCCTGCAGAGCCAGGCACTTGTTATTGTTAACTGGACACACCAGCAAGGGTGTAACAGCTGAAAGGGACCCACATCACTGAAAGTAAGATTGAACAGGTTGCTTACAGGGAGAGGTTGGTAGAGGATGCCACGTTCTGTTTACATTCCTATGAGCAGAATTCTGCTCTGAAGAAGAATTTCCATAAACCACTTCTTTCCAGCTACCATTTCTTACACGGAGGCTCCTGCAAATGACCACATTATTTGTGTAACAGAAATCAGGTCAGGACTCAGCTACTGTTAACAGAAATAATGTGACATTTTTGGTAAATAATTCTTGTCCATAGTTGCATTGCAAAATTTAACAGCCAAAGAAGAGTCTGTACAAAGCCACCCTACCTGACATTGAGGAAACTCAAAACTGTTCCCTTGCTACTACATCTGCTACAGGCTTTTATTTTTTTCACACAAGATTCCCACTTTAACTACAGCAAACACCACCCACTGTGAATCCATGAGGTACCGGTGTCCATCTGCACTTCCTAGAACAAGGAACTGGGTTTAACACAGAGCCATTACTCTCAGCTCTGCCCTTCTACTGCTTCCATCTCAAACCCAATACCCCAAGAGTCATTTGTTTTCAACTGTATCAGCAGGCCTGACCTAAAACCCTTTTCCCCATTCTTTCCTCTCTTGATACAACATCCTGCCATCCTCAGGTTGAGCTATATGCTGTCATAAACTACTCCTCTAAGCTTATGCAAGGCTGGAAGTGCACTGTAGGAGAAGTGCCAGACACAGGGCAGCTCAATGCATTCATTCTCCAGGAAAAGGCTCGCCGCTGGTGCAGGCAGCACCCCATTTCCTAAGTTCTAACAAGTAGCTTCTTAAAAAAAAAAAACTTCCACCTTAACTGCCAGCTGTCCAGAGGGGCAGTGGGTGGCAAGGAATGAGAGGAGAAGCTGCATGAAAGAAACAACTAGCTTGCTAAACACACTATTAGCAAACCCTAATTAGGGCCCAGGCACCTGATGCTTTCAAAGCCAGCAGGCCTGGAGCTCATCATAGGCCCCACCTGGCTGCATGGGCACCAGCTGGATTTAAGGCAGAGGAAGCTCTCTAGCCAAGGGCTGGGAGAAGAGCAAGTTGTTTCTACAGGGTGTGGAGGACTGGCTGAGGCCCGTCTGGAGGTGGTACTGGTCCAGTGAGCTCTGGGCAATAAGGACTGCTGCTTGCTGTGGTAGTAAAAGAAGCTGCTGGGGTCATAGCAAAGTATCTGCTAGCCTTAAATTTTATACTTGAAGTAATTTTATACCTGAAGTCTGTTGTATATGATAAAAACAGGACACACCAGTGCCCTTGGGCTGTGCTGCAGCATGCTGCAGTCACCCAAACCACTGAGCAGTGTTTCTCCAACAGCAAACAGAATTTCTTCATGTACACCTGGAGGCTCTTAGTAGCTTAAGTGTTTGATAAATAAGATGGAAAAACAAACAAACAAGTGTATGTTTAACTAGAGCCTTCTTTTTAATGCCCATCCTCTATGGTTTCATAAATACTGCAAGATAAAAGGGGAGCTAAGAACAACACTCTGGGACAGGGCTTGAAGAAAACTTTCAGAGGTAAATTAAGACTACATCTCTGCAAGACAGAATGGTTTACTTCACCTTCAGAGAGCAGGTAAGGTCCTTAAAAACAATTAAATGTACTACATGTGATTAAGTGGTTGTTGTTCCTTATTCCATGTTTTTAGCTCTTTCTTCTCCCACCTCTGATGCTCTGACATAGTTGTCCTAGTCCTGACAAAATGACTCAGTTTAAAGTAACACCTTAAGAAGTCTTGTAGTCAATAGGCATTTTCTTTTTTTACTAAGAAAGGCAATATGGCTTGCATCAGCACTGGTAAATTTAAGCCTAACAGTTTGTGATGGAGTAGGGGGCTACAGCCTCCCAACCTGCTTGAGGTGAAGCTGGAATATGTTTTCTTGTTGTAGCCTAGTGTTTCCTGGGTCAGTCTTACAGGCTTTTTTGCCATCCATATGTGCATCTCCTGCCAGGGCTCATATCTTCCTGTTAGAGCATAGACAAGCATAAGAGAGACTNAGACAAGCATAAGAGAGACTTTCTAAAGATCAGTACTGTTGATATCTCAGCTGTTGTACAGTTTGTGCAGGAAGAAACTTTCATATTCAGCACTTATGCCAATATGTGTTTTAGTTATGGGGATGTATGTTTTGTGGTTTGTTTTTATTCCTACCTACCTCAGGAGGAGATGAAAAAAAATGAGAAGCTAAACCAAAATTATTCCTAGTTTGCAATTAGATGCACACAAATTGCTANCTCTAAAGATCAGTAGTGTTGATATCTCAGCTGTTGTACAGTTTGTGCAGGAAGAAACTTTCATATTCAGCACTTATGCCAATATGTGTTTTAGTTATGGGGATGTATGTTTTGTGGTTTGTTTTTATTCCTGCCTACCTCAGGAGGAGGTGAAAAAAAAATGAGAAGCTAAACCAAAATTATTCCTAGTTTGCAATTAGATGCACACAAATTGCTATATTTAGTGCACTCACAAGATACATTATTCTTAGTATGTTTATAGGAATCTTGTTTAACAAGTGGAGTTAAAGAGTAAAGGTTGTGGCTATTAGTGAGGAGTGTTGACCCAATGGTGATGAACTTGTAGTATAGTGACTGTGTACTAGTGTAGTGTAACACTGCTGGAACTAGGCAAGGATACAGCTCCTAAACAGGGGCAGTAGGGCAGGTGAAGGTGAGGGACCGTGCTCTGCTGTGCATGCCTAAAGGCCAGCATCTCATACTTCTGAAAAGGGCTGGAGACTAAAGGTTATTCGCATTGTTATGGAGCAAGGTACATCTTACCCTCTCTGTAGCTCCTGGACATCAAACTGATCTATTCTAGCATAGAGATTTCTTAATTCGGTTTTATAACTAGAAACAGAATCTGACTGTAATATTAATGGTACTAGAAAAGAATAATCTAACTATGATGTGTAGCCTGTCTGCAGTTTTCACTGAATTCCATATGCTGATCACATGCCACTGAGGAAAGCATTTGTATTTTAATAAGGAACTCATTCAGTGGTTTTCATCCTGAACTTTATAGCATGAATATCTCAGTCAAATTCTTTCTAATGTCTTATTACCAAATCTAGTAATAGGGTTTGCTTTGTGATGTAATAGTTTTAAGCATTTGTATTACTTTGTCTTTAAATGTCATCCCACTTTCACTGAACAGTGGTGAGTACACATGCTGGAGGGTATGACATTGTTTAATGGAGTTGCTGAAGCAATCATGTGTCCATAGGTTTTGAAAGCACAATGCTGTTGCCCATCTGTTTTGGTGCTAGTTAAGTCAGATTAGCATTCTGAGGCAATCTTGTTCCTGTACTTCCTTCTGTTCTTTCAAAGTACTGGATCTTCACTGCAGTGATATAATTATGAACAGAGGGGATGAAGCCATGTGACATGCAGTCAAGAAACATTGAGACATCATCTCCAAGTGAACAGATCTATCATAAATGTGAGCAGAAAAGATGTGGGTATGGGCCCTTTATGAGCAAGTTACTAAATACCTCTTAAATATCTTTGAGTATTCTAACCCCAGGTATGATTAAAAGTAGTGAACACCATTCAGTTGTTGATGAAAGAGTTGTGGGTGCGTGGTTTCAACAGGCAGTTCCTGAGTAGACCTCAGTCAGGAACCTCCCTGCAACCTAGGTGCAGCACTTAAAATTCTGAAGGGTATTTTTTTACTGACCTTAATGGCTCATTTCTCAGGGCACAGGTTGTTCAGCTGCTGTTTAATGAGGCTCCTAAATCTTGCTGAGCACAATACAGGTAGTGTAAGTAATAGCACAGGATTCCCCCCAGCCATGGGCTGGGACGCTGTCTTGTAGCCCATCACTCTTGCACTGGATTTGGCCCAAAAGTCACTGATCCAAGACCAACAGTGGTTTGGCTGTTGTGTTTTGCTTCCTGTTGTTTCATTTAATAGTAACAATGAATCTGATTAGCTGAAAGACAGCAGATGCTATTGTAATGTCAGATTTGAATAACGTATGTGAACATGCTCTACCCTTAGTTTAAATGATATGTGCTATTTATCATTAAACACTTTCTTGTGCTGTGGAAACCTGGCTTCTTTTGAGAAACCACTTACTGAACAATATGCATAAAGTCAGGACTGTTATTTTATGGATATATATGAGAAAATGTCTCTATCTAATACAGCAGTGTATTTTGAAATACAGTATTGTTCACAGAGGTTTAAATGATAAGGTAGTAGAACTGACATACTTCTGTCTGTGTTTAGATAGAATTCAGAGTGATGCTTATTGGTTATGGGTCAACCAATAAAATGCGTAAAAACTCTATTACTTTTGGTTGAGTATATGGCATAAGATTACAGGTTATGATTCACTACACTGAAAACCACAGTATTTTAGCACTTTCATTCTCACAGAAGCTATAACTGGTTTGCACTTATTAAAAAGGAGCTTGGTTTCAGTAAATACTCTTAAAAATCTGTAGCCCTAATGAGATCTGAATTATACATAAATCACTATAAAAAAATTGCAATACAAAATAAAAAATAACCCAACATCTAGTTTATGTCCAAGTTACTAACAGCTCATTTGTACCTTAGTGTGATGAAATTGATAACAATAAGAATGACAAGTCTGCCTTGACAAGTTTGCAATTCCAGTAAACAGTGGGGCTGCTGATGTCCCCTGAGCTATAGCAGAATGCACTCTGGAGGCCCCCTGGCCTTCTGTTGAGTAACCTGTTTTGGTAGCAACACATGGAGGGAATTCACCATGAGTACCCCAGCTTTCCCCACGTCTCAGAAAGATGGTGGTCCCCATGTACAATGGGGTGCCTGTAAGCACACTTCATGTGTTGGGTCTAGGAGACAAGGGTAGCTGTTGAACATGAAGGTTCAGTGACAAGTTCTCAGTCCCTTTTCAAGGAGACCATAATGAACTGGAGAAACATAAACTAGCCTCTCAAAAATGAACACATTTCTTTAGGAATTGAGAGGAGATGCTTGATTAGAAGGGTGCCATTTTAAAATCAGAAACCTATTTCCATGGAGAATACATTGAATGTCCCTTGGAAGTCACAAGAGAACAATGGGGGCAGAGATGATGCTGGAGTTTGTACTGTTCCCTAATTGTTATCTGGTATCCCAGTACCTCAGCAGCTCCTTCTGTTGCAGATGGTTCTTGTGCTTTGGTAGATGCTGCTGGTAGCTGCCCTGGGAACAAAATTTGGAGTATGCACAAGTCTATGGGGAAGAAAATTCTGTTCTCCTAGAACCAGAGGTCTGTACTGAGGGAGGCCACAAACCTAGGCTGCTTCCTTCCTTGCCATTACAATACTGTATCTTTCTGTGGAGTGGTTTTGGAGACCATACTCCTCAAATAACCACTAATTCAAGATTTATCCAGGTAGCAGCATATAAAACAACGCTGGCAGCCCTCTCTCACATAGCAATGTGACCCAGTGCTGGTGGAGCATTTGCTATTCAATTTCAATAACTCCTTCAAACCAGTAAAAATGTCTGAGACAGGTTTGACTGCCAAATGTTACCAGCTTTGAAGTCTGCTGGCAGGTAAAAGCTGTATGTCAGTGACCTACAAAAACATCAAGCGGCATGTCAGGGAATACTGCTGCAAGAATTGGAAGTCAGAAATCCAAGAGGAAATCCTCAAAGATAATATAAATAGAGTGCGAAGGTAGAAGATGCATGGAAAATCTATAACAGTGATCAAGGTCAGACAAAAAGTCTGACCAGAATGGAAGATGGAAAGGAAATAGAAAGGACAAATATGCACTGTTTCTTTAGTTTCTCATGTGTACATGCAGCAACAGCTATCTTGTCTTTGGGATAAATACACCAGTACACCTGGATTATAATTAAATACAGTTAATTCTTCAAAAGGAGACCTATAATTGATATCAGTATCTTTTTACTCATGCATAAATGTAGCGCACTACAAGTTTTTTAATAATCTGGTTCACAGCAGTGTTAAAAAATATCTATTAGTAAAAGACATCATTATAGATCAGATTCTTCATGTAACTTGCCAGAATCCAAGTGTGGAACCTATAATATTGGTGTAGGAAACTTACTGGGATGTGGTTTAATCTCACTAGTAAGTCTCTTGATCATTTCTGGAACCTTATCTCTCCAGTAAGGAATTTTCAGCAGTGAAAGTGTAACATGAGAAAATAAAATTATGTAGAAGGAATTCTGGAATGGAAGATAACAGGAACATAGGAATGATCAGGTTGGGTAAGATCAAGAATTTAGTAA
>PPHD01012038.1:0-12832 GCA_002909625.1 Bambusicola thoracicus | reverse complement strand
AGAACAAATTATAACACTCTTTTCCTGATAACTATTTATGAAAAGGCCTGATTCACAAAATTTTTGAACCCCCAGCCCAGCTTTAAACAAGCTTCAATCTGACTCTAGAGTTACCACAGTGTTTTAAATTTGTTGATTTCCTGTAAGCGAGACACTTAGTGCAGTAGTATAACTCCAGAAAATAGATTTCCAAAATGAAACTGTACAGTTATGGAATACTAAATCTTTACATTTTTCTTTACTTCTGTGCCTCTCCTACTTTACCATGTTCCTCCAGCCTGCTACTGAGTGCTGTAAACTTTTTTGTCTCATCTGCCCAAAATGAGTGAACACAATACTTATTTTATCTCCTTTGGTAAGTCTGGCTCTGCATAGTGGAGCACTTCACACAGCTTGCTTCATATCTTACTGTACTTGGCTGAACTTGATAATTTGATTTAAGCAGCTGACAATTTTTGTAGAAAATATTGGCTTGTTTGCTTGAAACTGGTAGCATAGCGTTAGAAGCAAACAGAACAAAACTTCTTAAAAACTGGTGTTAAAAGTAAAAGTCTTCTGGATGCTTGTATAAGCCATAGGCAAATGTTTTAATCAAGAGATGATGCTGGCCAGTAAAGCTTACGTTAACACTGACTGTCAGATATCTAGCAGATAGATTTGTTGTGCTCTTTGAGCGGCAGTGTCCTTTACAAACCTCCATTACTATTGCTGGTTGCAAGGCAAAAGGTTGTTAATCTTATGTAAATAAATCGACATGCATATTTGTGTATTGAGGGAGAAGAAGGAAGAAATGGATACTGCTAAAGCAGTCAGCAGCTATTCAGATGCACAACTAAGAAAGAAGTAGGAATAATGTTTATAAATATAGAAGCTATCTCAGTAAAATGTAGCCCTAATCATTCCAAGAGTGATATTTTTTGAGGTGATTTAATATCGCCATTGTGCAATAATTGGTGTACATTTCCCAAAATACACCGAGCACACTGTCGTCTGATTAAGGACTTTGTGACACAGTACACCTTCTCCTTCCCCATTAAGCACTCAGACATGAGCTGCCCACTCAAAGTTGCACATTAAACTGGCCTCAATGATCTATGATACATATCCAAACAGCAAAGAGCAGAGAGAATATGATGATCTATGCTATTCATTACTCTGATGTGCTTGGAAATTAGAATTATGAATAGCAAGATAGAGAAGGATCTAAGGATAGTACTGTTATGTTCTTCAAAGAAGTGAGAGGAAAGAATATTCAATTATGTCACAAGCGAGGATACCATTTTTATTTAAAACACTAGTGATATGGAATGCTACAGCAGTACAGCTACTGCAGGGATTTTTCACTCCCTCAGTTAGTGTAAATAAAAAAATAAGGGATGGGGAAATTTTATCATCTAACAAAAATAAGTAAATAAAAATTCTGAGCAATCCAGCTGTGAAAAAAAGAATTTATAAGGGCTATCAAAAGGCTCTTTGGGATGTTTTGGCAGATTTTTTACTAAATAGTAGAACAGCAAAGAATATAAAAGAGGAAAGCTATTGTTGCATCAAATTCAAGAAAACATTAACAGCCTGGCCAGGTTAGTTAGGGTGTACTCTGTAACAGTTAGAGCAATGAAGCCTGAGACAACAAAGAGTAACGTAATTCCATTAATCAATACAGGTCTGTGAAGAAAAGATGGTTTGCAATACAAGTGTACTTTCCTCTATTTTAATGATAGCTTTGATCAGTAACAAGGGTGTAACACTGACCCTCTGATGTAAGTATGTACTTCAGTTTGCACTTTTCTGGTTCTTATAACAGGTCAATCAGTATATACATCCTAAGTTGACCTTAACATTTGGCTAGAACTTTTTGAGGAGTTGCAACTGTATTTTGTGTTTAAACTCAGTGGTATGTTAATATCCTGTGAGAGAGGATATTATGAAAAAACATGATATTATTACTGATAAAAGTGGCTGATAACCCAAATCCTACAGCATAAAAGAGATGATAACAGATAATGTAGTGTACTGTGGAGTGATTTGTAAAGGATTTCAAATAAATTCCTGTGTTTTAATGAGACTAGTTTTAAAGTCTTGTGAGAATAAAGAGCCATACCTCTGAGGTTAAGAATAATATCTATAAAAATAAGGAGTCTCTCTTGTGAAAATAGTAGCGTTAAAAAAAGTCTTGACCATCACGATGGGCAGTGTCCTAGTCAATAGTTCATGCCAGAATCTGCATCCCTGGTGGCTCTTGCTGACTTTCAATGAGCCAGCAGAAATTTGGAAACTTGTTTTGCCTCTGTACTTAGAATGAGCCTGCAAGCACAGCTGGAATGCTGCGACTGGCTTTGGTGTGAAAGCCTCTTAAACTGCTGGCAGCTTTGAACAACTTCCTGCTATAGCTACTGAAGAAACTAAAGAAAATGTCTCCCTGTGAAGGGCTGGAGAGTGAAGAACAAAGAAGAGAGATGCAAGACTTTAGTTTCTTTTGTTCAGAATGGAGCAAATCCTAGACTTTGGATAGTGCTTTCTAGGCTAGAAAATTGTAGATAATTTTATGTGTGCCTCACAAATATTTTCAAATGTCTTTAGTTCTCACTTGAGCTGTTGAACTTTCAGTATAGGGATGTTCAGAAAACGAAATCTCTCTCCAGTTGCTGATATCTGACATTTGGTGTTTACTTATCTCCTATGCAAGGTAAATTTACTGATCACCTCTCATGGAAAGCCTGAGGAGGAAAAAAATTAAAAATAGTTTAAGAGTTAGGCAAAATATATCAATAATTATAGATCACATAAAAATGTGGTAGAATAATTTGTCAAACTTTGTTATTCCATTAAAAATAATTCATATGGAATGAACCATTCTAGTTTGGGTTTACTTCAGCCAATGGATGTCACTGTTGTTCCACTGTATATCAGACACAGTATATATCTGCTGGTACTGAATAGAACAAATAAACAAATAAATTAAACAAAAGCAAAGCTGCAGGCAGGAAGTTTCTCTGATAGACACAAGGAGGTAGATTAAGATACGGCTTAGTATAGTCCAAACCATTAGCTAGGAAATCTGTGGTATTTATTCAGAAAAACTCCTTGACTACTCTTTGAAACTTTATTACATAGAACTCTTGCAGTCTGGCATAAAACTGCAATATGGGTTTAGGGGAAAAGGATTTACAGGGGGGGAAAGAAGGCCTTGCATTACGTCCCAGGAACAATTGTATTTTCTCTGAAGTCCAGGAAGAAGGACAAGAGGAATGTGGATTGGCTCACAGGAAATTAAAAATGGCAGCTTAGGAGGCTGCAGCATAATAGATTGTTCAGGCTGCTGGCTTTAGTAACTAAAAGTAGTGCAGGAAAGATCACAGAAAATGACTGACTGACAGGACAGTGGTGTAAAGGAAAAAACTCAAAAACTCAAAAGGAAATTGATTTTTTTTGTTTGTTTGTTTGGCTTTGTATGAATGTGGAGGAGACTGCTGAATTCTGTCTTGCTAAGTAGGAAAATCTGAAAGCAGAAGAAAATTTTAGTAGGGAGAGATGGAATTGTGCAAGGTAAGGTGAGAACAAAGCAGAACAAGGGCAAGCCCCTTTGCCTCATCCCAGACTGAATGGGTTCATTAACCTCAGATGCCGTGATGACCATGTCTGTGGGTACTTGCCAGGTGGAAGTAAAAGAAATGTATTCTCTTCTTAACAGGGCATAGTGATGCACTGACCTGCAGGACCTTCCCACTCTGGTGGGTCACCAGCAGTCTCCTGACTGTCACCAAAGTGGAGAGGTTGTGTTGTGCTGCTACAGGAGTGTGAGGGATACAGGCCTGGCATCAGTGTGCCATGGGAAAAGCATACAAATTTCTTCTGAGTCTCATGCTCACCTTGCTCTGACCAAAGAACTGAGCCTGTCTTTCCTGCTCTTGCTTTCTGCTTTTTCTCCTGGGCTGCATGAGCAGAGGTGATAACATCATCCTTGCCTAGTTAATGTTGCAAAGCTACTTGTCACTGAGCTGATAGTAGTATTTCCTGTCTCTGGATACTAGTCTCTCTGGTCTGGGTATGACAAAGTTTACTGCAGATTAGTGGTTTGCTGCCATGCTGTGGGACATGGGCTGCTCTGACAGAGAAGTGCATGCATGCACATGGATTTTTACATGCTGCAAAAGCAGAAGTTTCTATATAGGCAATGCTGCTGGATTGTGGAAGCAGCCCCCTTGCTGAGATGGATGGTAGAGTACTGTAGTGTTTGAGGGCTGAGGGTAGGAGGGAGATTTCTGTTACTCACTCATCATGAATGTGTAGTTTTTGCATGTCATCTGAGCACCTGTATTGGCACAGCACCATTCTGTGGAACGAAGCCAGCACTAACCCTCAGTAAGAAAGCCATCAAATTACCACTGAGTCGTGCAAAAGCCCTGTTTCCCCCGGAGTTCCGCTGCCTACTGCTGTTTTGGCCAAACCAGCTGAGCTGAGGTAAACAGTAATGGCTGAGCTGTGGCTTGAAGTGGTTATGTGCAATCCTGAGAAGTCATAAACAGCTCTTATGTAAATTGTTTATAAGGGAGTGGGGAACCTTTACCCATGTTGGATTTCTGTAAAACAAATCTGAGCTGATATTACTGTACCACACTGTTCTCACAGAATATTTTCTTTCATAAAATAACAACACCAAAATAAGCCTGCCCCTCCCTTCCTCAAGCTGAGTGAAGGGGAGGAGGTTCTGCTCACCTCAGGGTTGCAGAAAACGGATGTTCACATGCAGCTGAGGGCTTATGTGTAACCATTTGGAAAGGGAGATCTGAAGGGAGACCGAGTGTCACAAAGCAAAGCACTGCCATACCTGTCTTTTGCTGTAGGTGCGCTAGTGGCTAAAACGGCCTCACCATTTTTTTTAGAGACAAATTAGTTTCTAGCAGTCTCTAATAATTCGTTGAGATCCCTAACTTAAAGTAGAAATTTCTTCTTGCTGTTGTTATTGTTGTTTTTTATAATTACTTTTCTTTTTTCTGTTTAAGTTTCCAGGCAATGCAATTCCTTTCTTGTTTAACCTGTGTTGTATGCAAATTTCTGAGAGAAGTGCTTGTTTCTGCTCTTGCTCAACAAACTGGGCAAGCTACACTAGAGTTGAAGGCTAGTGTGTTATACAGGTACACAAAACTGTCGTTATTCCCTGGAATCATTTTAGAAATTTTTTTTTTCTTTTTTTTTTCCCCCCTTTTCTTGCTTACAATCGTCATTTCTAGCATGTCTTACTTGTATGAATTGCATTCCATAGCTTATAATGCAAGAGTTTTCATGGAGATATAGCTGTGCGAACAAAAATAGCATTTTAAAAGCTAATTTTAGACAACTTGCATTGTTTGTGTGTGAAAAGTCCGCTGGCAAGTAGCACTGGGAGGTAGGAAACTCACTGACTTCTCATGTGGGAGCCACAATCAGGAAGTCTTAATATAGGCTACCTTCTCCTTGGAAATTGGAGATTAATATGTTATACTGCTGTTTTTTTTCGATAGTGATAAAAACTTGTATTTTGCTACAAAAGGCAGAATGATAGCAAATCACTAGTTTGTTTCCAGGTGTAGTGGTCGTTAGTTATGAGTAAAACAACTCAAATGTAGTAAGAACTCCACATTTCTTTCTTCTCTCCCTCATTTTATTCAAAAACATGTAGAACCATAAAACTGCAAACATCTCTGCTGAAAAATAGCACACTGAAATGGCTGAAGAAGGCTTAGTATATCAAACTAGAAATCCTACCAGTAGGTTAAATTAAATATGAAATGTCAGATAACTGCTGTTAACAACCTGAAATTTCATACAATTTACAGTCTGTTTCTTCACTGAGCTACAGCTTTACTATGCTTGTATCTGTTTTACTTCCTTTTTCACTACTCTTGCTTTTCCTTTTTCACTACTCTTGTTTTTCAGATTGGACATTGTTTTGCTTTCTGTTGCCCTTCTTTTTTTCTCTCTGCTCTTTTTCAAACAGAAAGATCAAGAATGTGGATGTATCACTTCTTTGTATAAGAAGTGTCTCAGCTAGTTTAGTATGTTAGTAAACTTTGGTACCTGTTTGAGACAAAGTAAGGAAGAAGATCTTGTGCTACCTCTATTCCAAGAGAAAACTTCATGCCAGCTCAGGTAGCACTTTACTCTTGAGTAAAAGTACTTTCAAATAGTAATAATTTTTAAAGTACATCAAGATCTGAAAATAATTCTTCCATAAACCCTGAGTCTACTACCTGGCCTTGATTACAGCAGCAAAATACATCTGCAGGATGTGGCAACCTGCCTGAGGCAGATTTTTTGGCCTCACATTAATTTAACTGAAAGAGTCTGGACCCTAGAAAATGTTGGTTTCCTAGGATAGAATCATAGAATCATAGAATCTGTAGACTTGGAAGGGACCTTTAGAAGTCATACAGTCCAACTTCACTGCAATGAAGAGGGACACGAACAGCTAGATCAGGTTGCTCAGCCTTATCCAGCCTTGCCTTTAAAGTCTCCAGGGATGAGGCATACATTACATCTTTGGCAATGTGTTCCAGTGCCTCATCACCCTCACTGTAAAATATGTTTTCCTTATATCCAAATCCTTATTTCCTTATATACTTATATCCTAAATCTACTCTCTTTAAGCTTGAAGCCATTCCCCCTTTTTTTTCTATCACAAAAGACCGTGCTAAAGAGTCTGTTCCCTTCAGTCCTAGCTCCCCTTTAGATATTGAAAGGCCACTATAAGGTCATCTTGGAGCCTTCTCTTCTCCAGGCTGAACAGCCCCAGCTTTTTCAGTCTGTCCTTGCGGGAGAGGAAAAAAAATGGGCTTCTATGAAATAAAGTATTGTAGCAGCTTCCTACCTGGCAGACTCTAAAACCTGCTTTATTGATGTGATCATTCTTTTACAGAAGCTTAGACACTCATTACTGAGCTATTGAAAACTCAGGCATGAAAGCCTTCATCAAATATCTTCCACAATTTCTTCCTAAAAATATGATTTCTAGATGGTAAGATTCAGCATGTAAAATTTAATCCAGAAATGGAAATGTATCTGCCTTCAAGTCAAATCATAAATCATGATGGATAAAGATCCAGACCCAAAAGTCTACAAATTCAACCTGGCAACTTATTCTGAGTTCTCAGACACAAACAGCTATGCATTCATCCAGGGATTTAGCTGCCTGCTTTTGTAGCAATACCCACTGCAGTGCACCATGGTGTGCATTGGCACTTGCAGCTGTGAGCTCATAGCTACCCAGTACCTCTTGAATATTTAGATCACATCCTCCATCTCATTTAAAGATTAATACATTCAATATATATATGACATGCTTATTACTGTAGAAACTGTGCTCTTAAATAAATGCATAAGGCTAGGGCAATTTAACAGTTTTTTCTTGCTTCTGTGGAGCATGGTAACCTATCACTTTTTTGACTTTCACCACATTCCTTTAGCACAGATAGTTATTTTTCCATGTTTTCCATCATGTCACAGTGGTTGCCAAATATACTGTCAATTGCCTCTTGGTGGGAGATACTGTGTTGACCAAGCCAAACACAAAGATGATCTTCCCTCATGAGACATGCTATTGTCCTTGACAGTTTTATTGTTAATGATGAGTGGAGTTGCTATTTGGCAGCATCTTGTTCTGAGTAAAAGTTGGAGATACTACACAAAAAAGGACTGTGTTCAGCTCTTATTTTTCTGGCTACCTAAAGAGTTCACAGGGTGAACTTTATTCTGATCATCTTCAGCACATGGATAGGTCTTAACTCTCTAGGACCTACTTGTTGAATGGGGATCTATCTAAAAAGAGTTGGTGCAAAGCACAGAAGAAGCTCAGTGTTTAACTTCAGGCTGCAGATGAATCTGGACCTTCACTTGGGGTTCAGGGAACACATTAACTCTTTCTCAGCCAGCATCCTTCTTCATCCAGTAGCTGAAGAGCTAGAAAGCCTCTTGGAAAGTAGCAGCAAAATACATGACAGACTCTTTACCTGTTTCTTTGCACAGAGCTTTTCATGTACATCCCACTTCACTGATCACTTTGTAGTCAGTGTCAGAACTGGTCAAAAATTAAATAATTGAAAGAAGACTCGGGAACAATTTTCAACTCTTTTCCCACATTGCATTTTCTTATACATTTTTTAAGAAAAATAATTTTAAAGAACTAGCATTTACTTTGTTTATTTGCTCATCTCAAATGTCTACTTTATTTCTCCAGGGACATATTAAATATTTCTTCAAATTTACATTGAATTACCCATATTTTCTAATTCCATACTCAACTCCCTTTTTTTTCTTCTGATTCCCTGCATAATTTCAGAGTATTATCTACTCTGTCTTTCTCTGCTTTGCACCCCTGTGCTCAACCGTCCAAATCAGGCTTGGGTATGGCATTATTAAATCAGGAACTTTAAACTTGGGAGAATTATGTATAAATATATTATGTATATACATTTTTAAGCCAACAGAATAGGGGATTTGAAACCTGTTTTACCTCCTGGGACATTCTGCTGAGGATTTCTTACTATTCCTTGTTAACATTTTTCCACATAATTTGAAACAATTGTGTCTGCATTTAAGCAAGAAAATGGAAGTTGCTATAGACGTTCAGGATCAGATGTTACCTAGCAAGAGTTTTTTCTGTATTTTCCTGTTTCACCAAAAATCTAATAATTTAAAGTCAATTATTTAGTGCTTTTCTTCTCTCAGTACGCTACCTTGGAGAAAGCAAGAGGTGAGGTGCTTTGCTATCATGGTGCACAAGTTCAAAATCCCTCATACTTCTGAAAGAGATGAACCTGGCTTTCCAAAACACAAATGGATGAGTTACCTAACCACTAAGACATTATATAGGTTGCTCTTAAAGTAATGCCTCTTATTTATTTTCATGGAAACTACAACAGATACAAAGAGCACAACAGTGTTCAATAAAGAAAAATTCTCAGCTAGAAAACACTGTTTGTCAACCTAGTCACCACCATTAGGTATGAACTTTTGCCAGCCATGAGCAAGAGCCTGTAGGCCATGCTTTAAAAATATGCACCAGCAGAGATGTCCCACTGTCACTGTCACCACTGCTGAAATGCAGTGCCTGAAATGCCTTCCTGTGCCAACATTCACTGTTTGTCTTCATAAATATTCAGCAATGTCAATGGATGTGATTTTTTCCACACAAAGGAATTCAGTGCTTCATACACACTTTCATGTTAGATGCTGTTCTGTCAGACTGACCCTCTGCTGCCTTCTATCACATGGCAAAAAAAATGTAATACAATATTGGTGGGAAGGTTTGACCTCTTCTGTTACACCACCACCATCTGTCTCTGATGTTGTGAGCCAACATAATAAGATGGGAGGCATTACTTTCAGAGCTGCTGTCATCTATTCACAATGACAGAATTCCTACTTGTCAAGGTATTTTGTGTTCTGTTGCATAAAACAAGTCTGCGAGATCAATTCTCCCAGAGCAAGATAAGCAGATAACTTCCTGTTTTCTTCAGTTGTGTCAAAGTGGATCTGAGCTACATCAGGACTGTTTGGAGTCCAGGATGTGTGCATGTGTGTACACATGAGGTAGCATGTGGCTCAGCAGTGTGCCTTTTCAGCCCTGAAAACTACTTGTATATTGGAGCATCAGCAAGGATATCGTCAGCAGTTTGAGGGAAGTGATTATTCCCCTGTATTCAGCAGACCTGAAGTCATTTCTAGAGAACTGTGACCAGTACGTAGGGTTGAAAGGGGTCTCTGGAGATCATCTAGTCTAATCCTCTGCTGAAGAAAGTTCCCTAGAGCAAGTTATACATGAAAGTGACCTGGCAGGTTTTGAATGCCTCTAGAGAAGGAGACTTCATATCCTTCCTGGGCAGCCTAGCACTCTGTCATCCTCATAGTAAAGAAGTTTTTCTTAGTGTTCACATGGAACTTCCTGTATTCCAGTTTGTGCCCATTGCCTCTTGTTCTGTCACTGGGCATTGCAGAAGATTCTTGCCCCTTCCACTTGACTCCCTACCTTCAGATGTTTATAAGCATCAGTAAGGTCCCTCCCTCAGTCTTCTCTTATTGAGGCTAAACAGTCCCAGGTGTCTCAGCCCTTTCTCATAAGTGAGATGATCCAGGGTCCTACTCATGTTTGTGCTCCTCTTGCTTATCTAATCTCTGACCAGATCCTCTTTGGCCAAGGAGAAGTCTTCCTTTCCCCAGACCCTCTCTGTTATCTCCAGGGTCTGGGATTCCCAAGGGGCAGTCTTAGCAATAAAGACTGAAACAAAGAAGGTATTTAGTAAATCTGTGTTCTCAGTGTCCTACATTTCTGGGCCATCCAACTCATTCGCCAGAAGGCCCACATTTTCCCTGATCTTTCTTTCTATATTGACATACATCTTGTTGTCATGCACATCCCTCATGAGATTTAACTCCAAATGGGCCTTAGCCTTCTTTGTCTCATCCCTGCATGCCCTGACAATGCAAATTCCTCTCAAGTGAACAGAGTCCTTGTCCACATTGTGTAGACTTCCTTTTTTTATTTGATTTTTTTCCATGAGCTCCTCAGTCACCCATGTGGGTCTCCTGGCACCTTTGTCTGATTTCTTATATTTAGAGATGTACTGATCAGTTTGGAAGAAGTGGAGTTTTAATGTCAGCCAACTCTTCATGGGCCTCCATATCTTCCAGTGGTCTAACCCATAGAATACCTCCAATTAGGTCCTTGAAGAGATCAAATACAGCTCTTCTGAAGTCTATGGCTGCAATTCTACTTACTGCCTCGTTTCTTCCATGTAAGATGCCAAACTCCACTATCTCATAGTTGCTGCCTGTAGTAACCACCCACGATGTTGCCACCCCTATTAGCCTGCTCCTTAATTCTCACCCATAAACTCTATACTCATTGATTTACAGGCAAAGCTTGATACATTTAAGTTGCTTTCACTTAAAGAGCAACTCACCTTTCTGGTCTGTCTTTCCTAAAACTGCATAATCATCCATGACAGCATCGCAATAACATGATCTCTCCCACCACATCTCTGTGATTGCAGAGATCATGGCCCTGTGACAGCACATGGATCTCTAGTTCTTCCTGGCTAATCCTCGTGCTGCGAGCACTAGTGTACAGGTACTTGAAGAAGAAAAGGGAGCAGAGAATGCAGGTTTTCCTAAGAGGGATGGGAGAATTCCCCCATAGCTCTATACATCCTTGAGGTGGCTGACCTTCTGGATCATACCATGGGAGACAGCAAAGGAATATTTATCACTCTTTTAGTTCACCTGGATTATTTCCCAGTTGGTTGCAATGGTGTGAATATTGCCAGTTTGGGTCCCATCTCCCAAGTCTTTAAGTTCAGAGTCCACCTCATGGAGTTGAACAGCCACAATCTGCATCCATAGACTGCCCTGTCTCTTCTAGACAGGTGGATCCCATCCCTCCCCAGGTTATAGTCTTCATAGAAAAACTGAAACTACTGTGCCAGCACCAGACATGTACTCAGGAATTGGTATGAATTATTCTTCTTTTTCTGGTTTCCTTCTTTCCTCCAACTGGCAGAGCTGAAGAGAAGATAACGTGGGCACTAGTGTTTCTTCACCTGTACTCTCAGGGCTTTATAGTCTTTGATTCTGCCTATGTTCCAGTTCCCAGTGTCATTCATGCCATCACAAAAGAGCAATAGCAGATAGTAGTCCATGCTCTCGACAAGCTGTGGCATCCTTTCAGCAGTGTTCTGGATCATGGGTCCCAGGAGGCAGCATATGTCTCAAGATGCTGTCAGGCTGGCAGAGGGGATCCTCAGTGCCTTTTAACAGAGACACCCACTACAAACATGCAGCATTTTTTGGTTTTCTTTTCAAAACAAAACACAATTATTTTCTTCATTGTAATTGCACTTCTAACAATGCAAATTTAATGACATTATACATCAAAACTTATGTGGCACTGTTTTTACTTATATGTTCCTTTTCAAATAGTTTCTAAAGATATTTATGCATTATGTGTTGACCTAGTTCCATATGAATTCTGGAACAAAAAAAAAAAGTATTGTTATTGAATAATACTTTATAATATTTGCAGACAGTGGCAACATGGCTACTACATTAAATTGTGTCTCGTGATTGCTGAAATCTGAGAATTTTCTTAACTGAACTTGATTTAGTTGTTAGTATATCAGGACTGAAATACCTGTTTATGTTGAAAATAAGTATCAACTCAGAATTTCATTTGTCTGTCTATATACGTATATGTAGCAGTGCAGATAAATTGTGTATTATATAGAGTAGTGTAAGGACAGGAGAGAACATAGAATCATAGAATCACTCAGCTGGGAAAAGACGTTCAAGATCATCGAGTCCAACCATGACCTAACCATAATGCCCTAATACTAACAACCCTCCACTAAATCATGTCCCTGAGCACCACATCCAAACAGTTTTTAAATACATCCAGGGATGCTGACTCAACCATCTCCCTGGGGAGCCTATTCCAGTGCCTAACAACCCTTCCTGTAAAGAAGTTTTTCCTGATATCCAACCTAAACTTAGCCTGGCACAAGTTGAGGCCTTTTCCCCTTGTCCTGTCACCTGTCACCAGTGATCATAGCCTGTCCCCAGGCTAAACAGCTCAAGTTCCTTCAGTCTCTCCTCATGCGACATATTCTCCAAGCCCATCACAAGCCTTGTCACCCTTCTTTGGACCTGCTCCAGCACCTCCATGTCCTTCTTGTACTGACGTGCCCAAAACTGAATACAGTACTCAAGGTGAGGTCTCACCAATGCTGAGTACAGGGGCAGGATTACTTCCCTAGTCCTGTTCACCATACCATTCCTGATCCAAGCCAGGATGCCATTGGCC
>PPHD01012037.1:0-18336 GCA_002909625.1 Bambusicola thoracicus | reverse complement strand
ACGTAATGAGAAAAATTAAAATATTAAAGCTTCACCCAAGTTGGAGAGGAGCAGTCTGGAGACGCCACTCCGAGCTCTGTTTTCTCAGTGACATACAGAAGAACCCCACTGCTCTCTACATAGCCGGGCTGTCAAGAGGGAAAAACCTCCTTTTCTGGAGAGCAACCAGGCGGCCCACAATGGGAGCAGAAGCATTCCCTCATCTGGCTGAGAGCCACAAACAGCCCCTCCACTTCTCTGTACCCTTGAGTGCTGTTTCAAAGAGCTGCCGATAAAGTATTTGCAGGGGCTGTAACAAGTGCATTCCTTTCATGGAGTCCAAATAGTCCTACTATTACTGCTACGTGTAATAACAGTACTAACAACAGAGCTAACAGCAGTGACACATACCCATCTGAACAGAGCTTCCATGGGTAGGGACAACACAGAGCCACAAACAAGTAGAGGGGGTTGAGTCCCAAGGAGAAAAAATCCCATTGGTGGTGCTGCAGCTTCTTCTTGTAGGCAGTGAGTTAAACTACTTGCAAACATCTCTCCTGCACAAAACCTGGGATGAGCAGTGATTTAAACTGCTTCCAAACAGCGCATTCAAATTGACCAAATCAGTGTCATGCAGTGGTGCTGCAGACATTTAATTTCCCCCCAAGAGGCTTGTTATTTTAAGACATTCAACAAATATTTGTATAACGCTTAATCTCTTCTCTTAAAAGATCATTGGGAAATCCTGACAGCAATTCGTTGTGAAGACTAGGATAGAGGATATGGATTGGAATAACCAAGATATAACCTGTAGCTTGTCTGGGCTGAGCACACAAAAAGATAAACAGCTTCACCCAGAACTTATCTTCAATCAGATAAAGGCACGTTTGCAGGCAGGTAGTATAAGTCTACCTTGCCCTCTGCTTTGGCTCTACTTGCTTTGTTACTGGACAGAAAGCAGCAGAGAATCACAGAATCACAGCATTGCTAAGGTTGAAAAAGACCACTAAGACCATCTAGTCCAATTGCTGACCCATCCCTACCACGTCCACTGACTGTGTCCCTCAGTGCCACATCTTTATGTTTCCTGAGAACCTCCAGTTACAGTGACCCCCCCACCTCCCTGGGCAGCTTGTTCCTGCTAGAAATCTCCAGTTTTTGGTTCAGTTCAAATCTCAATTCCCAGATGACTGTTGATACAGATAAGATTAAATTAGTATCACTGATCCACTTTTGTGTGTTCCAATATGACTGCACATCCAACAGAGGAAAACATCAGCAAAACTCCCACTGCAGGCCACAGAATGCAGGTTCCTAACCACAAGATGTCCAGAACACTCTATGAGCACAGATCAAACAAAGCACTCCTGGACCTGATCCCAAGCGTGAATTGCATTCCCTGAGTCCTGCCTTGGAGCATGCCTTGAAAAGCTCGGGGCTGACCCCAAAAAAGGAGTGGTGAGGAAACAGTCAGGTAAAGAAACCTTCAGAATTCCCAAGAGATGCTGCTGAGCAAGAACTCGCACCTCCATGAGTCACAGCAAACCTCACTACGTACAGTCATCACACACCTGAAAAACAGAGCACTGGGCAGCATCTACCTTTGGTTGTGTCAGCCAAGACAAGAAGACAGACTTGGGAGTATCCAATGAGCCCCTAAGGTCCCTCTTAGCAGCAGCCCAGCTTTCACCTGCATCAACTGAGACACTGCACTTCATGCCAAATTGCAAATCAGCCACCAGTGTTTTTATTTAAGTTGCCACACAAAAGAAAACCAACACTCTCCTTCTGCTTCTGATAGAGCTCCTCACAATAAGAACAGGATTTGTCCAGGAGCCTTCTGGAGCAAAAATTTAAGTCACGTAGCTAAATCCCCAGGTGCTGGATTGAAAACATCCTTTAATATTATTTGAACATACTTTTTGTTGTTTAATCATCGAGTCTCTGCTGATCTTGACTTTGTCCTTCAAATGGCTGAGTAAAATGTTCATGTAACTAAATCCTTTTTTTAGTAAAACTTCTGATTTGACAGTGTAAGCTTTTCATAACAGAATGAAAGCAAGCTGTGGATGGAATTGATAACAAACAGATTAAATGAAAGCTACAAAATGCCCCTGTACCTGCTATATTTCTTTCTAAAGACGACTTCTTTAAGGAAGGAGGCAATGGGTCCAGAGCAGAGGTAACAAAATGTGGTCTGTACCCTCTTGTTCCTAGAAATAAACTCTTTCCACAAGTGTCATGCACCCAAGTCATGTAGCCTGGATCAGTGACAGAGCTGACACAGCCCTGACCTGCAGTTGGCAGTCAGGGACATAGATGCAGAAAGTCATGGGCTGACTCAACATGCTGTGTTCTAACCTCTGATATTTCTTTAAGTATTCGAGTGCTTCAAGCAAAGTACTCAGGTCCCTTCTATGCAAACAAAGTATGGTCATGTTTGCAGAAAGATATACTGTGAAGCTCAGAAAAGTTAAGTAAAAACAGTGTTCTCACCCAATGTGACACATTTTAACAGCATATGTACTACACATGTTAGAGTTTTATGTCCAATACTACAAAACCCCCTTTTTATGGCACTCCTTGAAGTTTTTTCTAATGACAGTAGGAACAAAAGATAAATTTCCCACTGCTGCCTTAAAGCAATTACATCCCTGACTCTTCTTTTAAAGTGCAAAGAAGGCAGGCCTGTGATGTGAGATCTAAATGACTAGATTCTGCTTTTGGATTGCTACCCAAAGGGTTTTACATCCTTCAAAGTGATTTATTTTTGGCAGTCCAGGGGTTCCTCTCTTTAGAAGAAATCCTGTAACGATCTCACGAACGCAGCGCTCGGAGTGCATGGCTGCCTCCTCAAGATGCTTCATCAGCTGTTGTGTAGCTGAGATTCATCTGAAAACTACACTGAACCATGTCTGCTGACATTAAAAACAACACCGAAAAGATCCCCACGGGATTATATCTGCATTAACGTCTTCATCATCCTTTTTTTTTCCCTTTGTTTTTTTACTTTGCTGGCTCATAATACAAAGAAAAAACACAGACGTGATGACATCAAATAGACATACACATAAAAATAAAATGCAACTGTGAGCGTTGGAATTCTGTTCTGTGTCCGTAGGGGTGGGAAATCTGGATTTGTAACATCTGAAGGCTGCTGCACTTCTACAAAACTTTCTGCATTTGGCAAGGCCACGGCTGAGCACTGCTGCCTGCCTGGGCTGGGACCTGAAAGAATGGGAGCCCTGCAGAAGTCCTCCAGCGAGACAGCCCCAGACAGCAGCTGAGGAGAAGAGAACAGCACAGAGTACACAATGACCAAACGATTCTGAAAATGCTTCGAGCCCTTCACTTCTCTCCGCATTCAGCCGATGGCATTATACTGGAGGTGATGTGCGGTGCTCAGAGATTAACTGCATTGCAGGGAAGCAGCTCTCCCTCATACAGACTAAGCAGGATGAGAGCAATTGTAAGGCTCTGAAACAGGTCAGCAGTGGCCTTAGATTGTGAGCACATTAATCACTGCTTCCCACTGGAAATTAGCTGGGCATTCATTATTGCAATTTATTTGAATCTTTCTACAGAGATACCTAACCACAGCAGCTGCTCATATCAGACCAAGAGGGAGCTCACGCTGACCCAATGCTGTACACAGGAGGTATGGTAGCAGCACGACTATGGCTCTGTGCTAAGTTACAGCCTATTTCTGCCTGGGGCTGTCCTAGCTGTGGTCAGACTGCAGTGGTGACAGATCTCCTGCTGATACGCTGTGTGCATGCAAGAGGAGAGAGGGAGAGAACTGAAGAGAGCTCTGCCGAGGTTTAAAATATTCTAAATCATCCAGCTCTATTGCTACCACAACGCTCGTAACTTTTACTCCAGACAAGCGTGCAGATCTCTGTTCATGTGTTTTCATTTTTATGGCCTTTCTGGTATGCCTGCTGCCTGCCTTAGACATCTTTTAAAACTACTGGTAAATCATACCTCACAATGTATATATGCTTTTTAAAGACAATATTACAATTATACAGAACGAGTGGTTTCTGATTTATTTTCTCTTACTATCAGCATTACTTGGACCATAGCACAACTAGAAACCATCAGAATCTCAGTCAGTCACTGAGCTGAATGTATATATATAAACCTTTCAGAGTACATATTGTTACTACAAAGAAAGGAATGATAATATTTTCCAAAAGCCTGTTTCACCAGAGACACCTCTGTTCTGTAATGCTTGCAGCACTTCTGAAGCACTTTGTTACTGCACTGTATAATGCCAATATATATAGAGAGATTTTTCTCCTGTAAGTCTACTAACATGGCTATCCCTGAGCACTGATAGGACAAGGGGAAATGGCTTCAAACTAAAACAGGTGAGATTCAGGAAGAAGGTGTTTATGATAGGGGTGGTGAGGCACTGGCACGGGTTGCTCAGAGAGGTGGTGGTGCCCCATCTCTGCAGACACCCACCGTCAGGCTGGAGGAGCTCTGGGCACCTGGTGGAGCTGTGGGTGTCCCTGTTCATTGCAGGGGGGTTGGAACAGACAGCCTTTAAGGGGCCCTTCCAACTCAAACGACTCTATGATTCCACTGAAATTGAACTTTCCTGTGTGTTGGGTCATGGATCACTTCTGGTTTTAGGTTATAGATGGCCATGCCAAAGTATGTATGCACGCACAACACAAAACACGGGCAAAATCCTCACAGAGGCCCCTGATGTTACCAAAATTCAGCTGCTGCTAATAAGAACGGAATACACTTCCATCTGCCTGGGCTGGGAAAAAGAATTCATGAGGCTCTGATTCATCTGCAGCCATATGCTGATATGCAGAAAATACTCACGGACACACAGACATATGCGAGGTAGCCAGCAGCAGAAATCAAATCAATCACAGATCACAGCGTGCGATTTGCCTAATTATGAGTAGCACCTCACATTTTTTATCGACGCAAACAGCGCTCTGTGAATGAGCAGATGGCATTGCTATGGGATGGCACTGTCCTCCACAGTTGCAGATGCAGAGCATTTACACAGCATGCTGAAAAAATGACACAACACAAGCTGCTTCCTGGGAAAAAAAGATTCAAATTGAACAAGTGTCACCAAACAAAATACACGTATTTATTGATGTTCTGAACTTATCTGATCCAGCCTCTCTCCTCAAATCAAATACACGCACGCAGGCCAGGGAGTGATGCTATCTAGACATCATTAAAGTCTCTTAGATAGAACTGTCACGTGTGCTGTCTAGCATAGAAAAGCAGAGATGGAGACCAACTTGAATCTAGTTCCAACCCGCAAACAATTTAAATCCACACAAGCAGAATCAATAGGAAGAAGCCCTGCAGAGAAAGCAATTACACTGCAAAAGCAACCGCATTACAGCCCGGTTACGGCTGGAAGGCAGGATGCAGAAGGCCATCCTTGCTGCTGTGATTACCCAGTGGAGCTCTCTCCAACACATCTGGTCTGTGAAGCAACAACGGTCAGCCCGGACATGTTCCTGCAATCAGAACACTTTTGTTTCTGGATTGCTGTTAGAATCATAGGGCTCTTCATGGTAAGACCTGTCCTCCAGGTTTGCCACGTGCCAGGGGCAAATGTTGATCTGTGCATAGGGAAATAGGTTTGAAGGGCTCAGCGTGCTCTGCCTTTCAATAGCGTTGTGGGCGTACTAATCTCATTTCCTAGAACTGCAATTATTTATTAATTGAAGACCATGCACTTGCTACCTTACAGGACACAAAGAAAGATCACGTGACCATTCCTGGGGATAGAAAATTCAGGTTTCTATTCAAATTCTTGCTTTTATTTGTGGTTTGTCTGTTTTTTCTTTCCTCTCTTTTTGTTTCTTCCCCCCACCCCCCCAGGCACATACTCTGATGTGACAGGTTTGAAGCAGCTACAAAATGATTGATGAAAAACATATTTTGGCCTTGTTGTGGGAATGCTTTTTGTACAAATACACGGAGTTAACTCTGTAGGGGCATATTTGGGAAAGCAGGACACAAAGAATGGCTGGGCCCATGAGTGTGCCTCTGATAGAAAAGTAATTTCATCTGCTTTAATTACGATGCGGGGTTACTGCGTTGCATACATATTTGCACAGGTTGGTTTTTAATTCCTTTTCTTCTCACCACTTTGTTTCTGAAATGAAGGATACTTTGCTTTCAGAAGGGTGTTCTGTCTGCCTGCATGACCAGACAGACATCCCTGCAGGAATAAACACCGGGGCCCAAACCACGACATGCAGTGTGGTAACATCCATGTATAAGTTGTTGTCAGACAGGAGGGAGAACTGCAAACCTCTGCCCCAGGAGAGGCAGAACATGGAGCAGGCAGGGCAGTACTAGACCTGAAGAGAGAAAATGGCAGATGCAGCTAAGTATGTGACATGATGTTGAACTGATATGGAGGAAAGATGTTAAGTCCTGCTGGATGCTGCTACACAGAACATGTGCATCTACAGAGATAACATGACAGCAGATGTCTGACCGGTGGGATGTTGCATGAGCAGTAATGGGGAGCTCTGTGGTGAGATTTGACTGCATCTTGCAGCTGCCACTCAACAGACACTCTTGGGTATCAACTTCAAGGCTAAGAGAGCAGAAGAACGCACGGTAGTGCTGGTGAGCAAAAATACATCCCCAGCCAACAGCCCTGGGGGCTGGGGAGTGGTACTTCAGTAGGAGTCAGGCTCTCAGAAAGAGCAGCAGATGCTTTTTCCATGCCTGGAAGAAGACAGGAATGTTGTTTGGGGAAATGGTGAATAATGGCAAATGCAGCCAAAGAGATGAGGATGTGTGAAGGTAAATAGAGCACAGGAGACATATGAAAGCCCAGACCCAGCATTGCTCTTTGGGCAATCAACAGGGTGGCTCAGTCTGAATGGTCGTTGCCACAGAAGACATCTGCCTCCTGACATTTTTATTCCTGAAGTTCTTTCAAAACTGCAGGAGCAAAATGGATCAATCAAGACATCCGATCAGTGGCTTCCACCAGGAACAGGTGCAGGGAGGGTCCTCTCTGCCTGCTCCTCTTCTTCCTACTTGAACTAAGCTACGTTTCCCAGAATGTTGCATAATAGCGTTGCAGAGAAATAGAAATCCTGCTGCTCTCCCAGCTGTGTACAACATCAAGGTTTATCATTTATAAATAACAGTTGGGATCTGAAGGAAACACACGTAGTAGAAGTCACTTTACAGCAGCAGCTGGGGATTTCAGGAATGCAGCAGCATTACAGGACCAATACTTCTTATATGGTCTTTATGTAAACAGTGAAGGATGTTCTGCTGAAACCTGGAAAGGACAGGCTCTGAACACTGAGCCATAAGAAGCAGAAGAGGAAACGTGTTTAGGTTCATCCCATTAATGACAGCCATGGGTCTCTGGAAACAAAGTCACCAAACAGCCTCAGGTTGATCACTTAATCTTGACCTCCAACAGCAATTTGTGTGCATTTTGATTGTGGGTTATATGGCCATTCCCTGTGTGCCTTCACCTGTGTGAACAGCATCTCAGTTTATTTGCTTCAAGGAAAATATCAATTGCTCTAAGGCAGTGAACAGCTACCTCTACTTTGTACTTTTAACCTGCAAAATAAACCTAGAAAAGTAATAATTTTAAGAGAAATTTGTTTTTGCTCTTCGAGATGAGCCCAATCATAAGAAAAACAACAGGGTTTTTTTTTGGCTAAAGAACTGTAAAGCTTGCCAGACAGGCAAGCCTCATTCTGTTGGAGAAATGGCATCTCTTCTCCCTCAATCAACCTGACTGTAATTTTATTTGTTTCTCTGCTTTTAAATATTGATGTCTTACAAAGCTTCTCATTAGGAAAACACATCTTACTCTTCAGCTGTACTGCCTTGGGCTACAGTCCTGTCACATCTCATCCAAGAGGAAGGCTCAGCTTGTATTAGTTCTTGAAAAAGACTTCCCAGGCACTGTGAAGAGTGATATGGATGATTCGGTGAACAGCATTCTTCTCTCTAAAGCAGTCACCACCCATTCGTAGTGCCATGGGCACTTTTTTGGCAGCTGCTGTTGGATTCTCAGCAGAGAAACAGAACTCAGGCATTAACTGCCTTTATTCCCTAAATGCCCCATGACAAATTCATCCCTTGTCTAAGTCAAGAGAGAGACAGCGGAAAGGTATCATGTTTTGCTCAAAAAGAAAATTAACCAGAATCACAGTATCAGGCTGTAGCTGGATAGAAAAAAGCCTAAGTCATAAAAGCTACTTTCTTTGCATGGTTGTGGACTACAGATGAAGAATACAGAAAAGCGTCCAATATTGATACTACACAAATCCTGGCATATATTCACTCATCACTTCCATGTACAGACTTACAGATCCAATTTTCCACTGCATCACTTGGAATAAACTTTAAACAAAACCTTCCTTTGCAGGCCATAACAAAGAACTTTCTAAAGGAGGACATCTTCATCCTTAAATTACTGTAGCTTCCATGCCAGCATCTCAGTGTCTCAAAGGGAAATGCTGCTGTATTTCATTCACTCCCTTCCAGAATTGCTCAGCTTCCCTCGCTAGTATGCTAGTTGCTCTCACAGTTCCAGCAGGGAAACAAATGCAAAGCTGCACAACACCTCACCTCCAAATACACTGTTTAACCACATCAGCTTTTATTTGAAAATATCTGCCAGCTCTCCCACTTGAGGCACGTGATGATCCATTAAAATGAACGTGCACATGGGGACAGGGCTCATCACACAACTCCTCAGCTCCTGTAGCAGCACATGAGTGAGCCACTTTGCTCGCCCTCATCCCTATCGCCTGTCCCACTCTACCTACTGACAGCACAAAACCCCTTGGGAGGGGCTGCCTTTACGTTTGCACAGCATCTGGCAGAATGGACTCCCACCATATTTGGCTTCACTGCCATATTTATGCAGCATCTGTAGAAATTATAGAGCATGATCCAGGAAAAAAAGCCAACGTACACTTAAATTTCTGCATGTGAGTAGCCACACCAACATCAATGAAGTAATCAATGTCTGTAAAGAATGCGATAATTAAATATCTGGTTAGACTGAAGACCAAATCAAGGATTCACTGACACACCAGAATGCCTGTCTGTGTGATGAGACTTAAAGCCTCTTTTATCACATATGTGTTAGCATCCTGTACCCTTACAGTGTGCTACGAACACCAGCATGGGATTGTCCCTTGCTGAAAGACATTGGTCCAGGGGAGCAGGCAGCCAGGCACAGCCCCAGACAAATAAAGATCAAAAATAGAGATGTTCCAGCCAGGGAGATGTTAGCAGCCAAAGAAACTTCACTTTTACCTTCAAAAGATGCAAGTCAGTTTTCCCAAGAGCCTCAACCAATTTGTCCTAAAAGAACAGGAACAAATTCAGCGTTGTTCTTGTTTTACCCTGAGCTCCTTCTCCAAATCCAACATCTGTCATCTAGAAGCAGAACAATCAGAGAAACTCTTATTACTGGCAAAGGAGCTTGTAAATGAAACCTGGAAGGTCTGATTTTCACTTCCTGTTGCAAATCAAAGAGCAGCCAACTGAACTGTCTGTAAAACCCGTTGTGTGTGCCTGCACTTGCTAATGACAGCACAGCTTGTCTTGTCAAGTAACACTTGCCTTATGAAATACATCACTTTGCTTCTGAAATAGTTCTGACAGCAGAAGAGTTGCAGAAGTGTTTGCTGTCCTGTGGTAAGAGGACATGAATCTCTGCTATTGAGGGTTCCTGGAAACATCGGAAAACACCACTCTGTTTCTTTATAATTGGATCTCACTATTTGCCTTTTAGCGCTTCCTGAATCATTCTGTCTCTGTCTTTTATCTACGCTGTATGAAGCTTTATTCCTTTTTGACTTTTCAGTATTAAGATGCTGTTTATAATACTTTGGGATTTCCAAAGCAGCCAGGATCCTGACTGTCAGCAGCCATGTCTAGACATTGGAAATCCTTACGCTCAAAGCCTTTGCCCATGAGAGAGAGAAATGCAGCAGCACACAACCGCACCCCTGCTCTGAGCAATTTCAGGTGCTTTGGAAAGCTTACTTCCTTCTCAGCCTATTGGTTGTTAAGATGAAATTTAGGTCATGTTTTGGACTGAAAATTCAAGACTACTTTACAGTTGTCTCCAATCCCATGTGTTGGCAGGTTGGTTGTAGTCAAATACCGGCGTAGCTTCTCTATTAACAGTAATGTCTGTCCAGTAAGAACAGAAGGCAACAAAACACCAGATCAGCAGGTGAGACTGATGTATCTCACATTCAACCCCAAGCAATCTTATTTTTTTAATGTAATATTAAACACAGAATAATAAGGATGGTTTACAGCTCCTACATGCCTGAAGGAATAATGAGAGTCCATAATAAATGGCTAATTAAGAAAAATGAGCCTCATACAACCTTCCAAACTCGTTCACAGAGGTCGCACAAGTTGGAGATGCTGGACATAAGCTGAAATAACAGACACCGAAACTGTTGTGCGTGTTGGAGGACAGGAAGAAACTGCCTGCCAAATTCATTCCGCTCAGCCATTTTTTTCTTTCAACTTTAAAATCAATAAATCCATGTCTTTTCCTTTTCCTTTTGGAGGAATAAACTAAATCAAATGTTCATTCCCCTCCAGGTTCCAGCGCCTGCACTCTTGTCTCAAGGATCACGACTCAGCTAAAAACGCGGCGTTAGTTGATTTGCAACATTTCTGTGGATATACAGCCCTAACACAACTCAGTCCTGCTGTCAAACTCTTCAGAGCTGAAATGCTCTGGGATCGTGGTAAAAATGCAACGCAAAAGCTCTGAGAGCACAGAGCATCCAGCCTTAACCTCGCAGCTCACTTTGAGCCGCGGTGCACATCGCTTGTTTTTATGACCACTGAGTTCAGCTGCAAATGTTTGAAATGAAAAGGGGAAAGGAATCAGATCAGAACAGCAAAACAAACACGATCTGAACATCTCCCCACACTTCATACAACCAACTCAAGCGGAGAAATTTCACCTATCGAAGAGAAAAAAAGTCATTCAAACTCAGAGATCATTTGGGAAATTCTCACTCTCCCTTTTGGCTTCGGGGCTGCAACAACTGCATGGCCCAAACTACCCACCTAGAAGACAAAAAACACAGACTGCAAGTGCTTATCCAGCCTATGAGCACAGACACTTCTGCAAGGATCACACTGGGTTATCTAGACACAGAATTCCCAGTGAAGTTAGGACCAGAAAGCACAAAAGCATTGTGCCCAGGGTCAGTTTAGAGGTATGCCCATGATGAAAATAGAGACAAAAGCCGAGGTAGGTAGCCCACTTGGCACAGCTGATTGACTTTAATAGGTGTTGATTACACTGCTCATATTGCATGAAATTAAAAAGCTTACAAATGTTATGAGCCATTACCCTTCCATTTAAAAGAGCTTATGACATGTTAGAAACATTTAATGAAATCCTTTTCAAAATGCCACGGGCAGCCTCCACGAGATTTCTGCTTTGAAACAGAACTTGTAGAGCTAGTTCAAAAACTTACTTTACTTCAGAGCTTCCCCACTCTTTCTTCTGTGGGCTACTCAAAGACATTTGGCAGCTGGCGGGATGCTCAGCTGCCCGTTGTGCTCTCAGTGTGCAGCACATAACATCAGCTCATTAGACAAACGAGGGGAAACACACAAAGCAAGATGTAATTCTGGTGTGATTGGAAGTACTCCTTCTGCCAGCCTGCAAAATTTCCTTCTAAATTCAAAGCTAAGAAACTTCTGGCCAATATGACTGTGAAGCTAGGGAAATGTTTTCACAGTTGCTGTAAAATTTGCTTAAACTTCCACCTTTTTAGCACACTGAAAATATCACAGTAACTGCCCCCAGAGCTCCGGGGCAACCAAAGTTCAACCTGAAGTAGGATCTCTGGATTTTATTGCTTGAGAATGAAATTTATTAAGAGGAGAGCATATCAGGATTATAAATCCCACCGGATGCTCGCAGCCTACTGCCATACAGAGACTCAAATCTGCTTCAGGTGGTGATGGCAACAGTGTCTGTGCATCAGGTGAGGGTGCTTCTGCCAAAGTAATGCCTTTCCCAACTTACTCAGCTGCTCCTGTTTAGTTTTACTGCTTTGTCCCTGAAAGAAGAGTCCCCCCTCTGCTGACAGGACAAGAGGGAATGGCTTCAAGTTAAATGAGAGGAGGCTCACGTTGGATATTAGGAAATATTTCTTCTCAGAAAGAGCAGTGATGCACAGGCTGTCCCTGGCAGTGTTCAAGAAATGTGGAGATGTGGCACTGAGGGACGTGGTTCAGTGGGAATGATGGGGGTGGTGGGACCTGGTGATCTGAGAGGTCTTCTCCAACCTTAATGAATCTAAACTTCTGTGACAGTGGATGGATAAGCAAGATTCAGGTTTGAGTCCTGAACAAAGGCATTTGTTCCAAAATCAATGTTCTAACAACAAGGTATTTGGAGCACTGCCAGAGGGGATAAACAGGGAGAATAAGGGAGGGCCAGGCAGGGCTGTATAGCTTCCTTTTCTTGGCTGCACCATCACTTGCAGCATCATCCTTTTTTTAACTACCAAGGCTTTTAAAAAATGTTTTAGCATCTGCTGCCAAAAATCAACTGAAAGAAACAGAAAGCTTTGAAGATGTAATTAAAGGAAGCATGCCGCTTCAGAAGCTGACATCGGATAGTGTGAGTTTTGTCCACCTGAAACAGTGCCGTCATCCCTGAAGTCACAACGGCAGCTGAACTGTCCCTGGGACCAACATCCCCATGGGCTCATTCTATCATCATGTGCATGAGATTGTGCTCTTCTCTGAAAGGTTGGTCACTAAGGGAATAGCAAACGCCAGGAGGGATGATGCCAAGGATGCGGAGTGCAGGGACTGCTAAGTGACAGCCACACAGTGAGACAAACTTCATTCCCACCCCGTGATGGTTTCAGTGAGCGCACTGAAATCCTTAAGCACTCTGCGGGACCAAATCATCAGGAACTAATTCAGTACCCTCTTACTGCTCCGTAAACTCTGACAAAGGAGAAAAAAAGGCACGATTCTGTCCCCTTCCTCAAAAAACAGCAGCCTTCTTTCATGCTATCTACCCAATCTTGCAGAAAGCAAGATTTCTAGCACACAGTTTGAGCTTCTTACAGGGCTGCAATTATCTTGCCATCTGCACTGCCTCACCTCACGGGTGAACGTTGCTTTTTAATCCAAATTAGTATGTTGCACTGTTTATAAATATGTACTTATGGCTGTGAGGCAGGTATGCCCCCGGAGACGGCACATGTCATTGTAAAGCCTAAATACGTGGTTTATTGTTTTTTGGTGTGTATTTTTAGCTTTGGGGCAGGTAGACCCGCAGAGCAAATAATACAGAAAAAATACCTGCATTACAGAGCTGCTTCCGTGCTTTAAATTTATACCACTCTTCCTCCAGATTTGAACGTAGTGAGACAAGTGCATTGGCAAAATAATTATTTACCAGTCTTAAAAGCTTCCTTCAAAATTTCTATCATTCAAATACCGGCTGGGGAAAATGAAAAGCACAGACAAGCATATTTGATGTACTTGCCAGTCTAGCTTTTATGCTGATGAGAACTTACTAAACACCAGTAAAGGGAATAGCAGTTATCAGCCCTAATTCACAACTGTGAAATTTTTAGGCCAAGCAGATGCCCTTGCAGAATCCCAGCCAAGAGCTGTGACAGGCCAGACCTCCCACTGCAGGCACCAGATATTTCCTTTGGCTTCAGACGAGGCCGGGCTCGCTCCAATGCTCTGAGCGAGCACTTGGTTCTCACTGACGTAGTCCCAAGATGTGTCCCACAGTGAGTGTGCCTGGGATCTCTGGCATCACCCAAAGAAAGGAAGACATCAGTAGGCACCGTACTTTGCCCCAGGCAAAGAAAACTGCAGCCTGGGTGTAAACATTCGCAAACTGAGGTTCATTTTTCCTATCTGTGCACTCGAACACTGAAAGGGCCAAAGCATCCTAATCCTCTCACAGCAATGCCCTTCTCAGGCTCCTAAAGCTGAGATTATCAACTCATTGGTTGTCACAGAGCTCCTGAGGAAGTAATTTGCTTGACTTTACAGCATAATCTCAGCATATGACTTTATGTCTGTTGTTACTGGAATGCAAAACACACACAGCCTGCTCTCTGTCTCGCCCCTTTTAAATTACTCACAGACCTGAAAGTCCTCAAAGTGGCAAGCTTCAAACAACACAATTGCTCTAAAAAAAGCTAAATCTCCGCTTACAGTAAGCTTCAAGGAGTCTGCTCATTAGCAGCTCTTCTGAACAGAGGCAGGAAAATTTCCACGTTGAAAGTTCAGTTCAGACGAAGGCAATAAAGACTGCAGACCACCAGACTGTTGTCATTGCTTTCCAGCACATAAAATTAACAATTTGTGCTGCTACGTGCAACTTTCAGTCAAAGTTTGTCTGATTTATAAGTAAGCAGATGGTTCACACAATAGTGCACAATAAATTACAACAGTTAGAAAGACAGCTACATTCTGAGATTGACAGTGCAGCTGAGCTACAGATGGGTTTATAGATGACCTGTCCAATTTTTCATAATCTCCATAATTTATGTGCTAGTAAAGAAATGTGAGGATTCCTAATGCACCTTCCTGACTATGTACAAATCACTTTTATTTACACAGGCAATACTTCATGGTCCAGTTAACTTCCTAATTAAAGACAGCAAGATGCTCATGTTCCATGCAAGTGGCATGGAAAACACCGTTTAGTTTGCAATATGTTCAGCTGGGAGTTTAAGATGCTCTGATCACTCCAGGAGAAATGAATGCATCTATCTCATTTCTCTAAAACAAGACTACAAGGGCACAAACACAGCTACCACCAGTTGCTATTCATCACTCTCCAGATAAAAGTCAGGCTCATGCAATAACAAGGTTATATTTATATGCTTTAAACAAATATTGCTTCAGGTAATCAATAATGTTTTTACATAATCTGTGTCATTCGTTGAATGCAGCCCTTTGATTTGTTTACAAGAGGCCAAGTTCACACACAGCAAGAAAGCCTAAGTTGATTTAAATCAACAGGATTGTTCCTGTTATCCCCAGTTCATTAATAATTCCAGCATTACTACAAGCAACCTGAAATTTGGCACAGGCTTCTCCAGTTGAACTCCACTAAGAAGTCAGAGAAACTTTACATGTGGTTTATGCAACTAAATAGTTAGTAGAGCCTCCAGGATTCATGGACTGGAGTGAGCGGAGAGGCTCTGACTTGCTTGGCTGTAGATCAGCTCTTCCTGCCTTTCCTGTGCAACTGCAAAAAGACTAATCCTGGAGGATGGATAAAGCGAGGAACACACACAGAGGTCTTACCTTATGTTTTCTATTTCTTGCATTCATTAAGCTGTCAGTGGTGAGGAAACTCGTTTCATTATCTCAAGAAGGAGACACCTTTTGTCCCCCCACCTTATTAAAATGTAAATCAGTATAACGGTACATTTAAACAGTAAACTCCCTGTAGCAAGAAAGGGTTCTTGGTTCTCTCAGTAATCAAATACTATTTTCAGCAGCCTAACTGAAGGAAAATAAACGTATGTAGCAATTCTTCAGTCTATTTATCAGACTGAGCGCTGCATGTTTTTCACACACTTTACATTACGAAATGTATGACACATAAGGCTTTATGGTTCTCTTTTAATTCAGGAATGAAAACATTTATAGATATGAACGTTTTCTCATTAACTTTTCTTCCTAAATGATTACGCTTGTTGAAATCAATTCCTAGCCATCTTACAGAGGTTACAACCTTCAATAATTAAATCGGATATTGTATTGGATGTTACGTTGATTACGCTACAAATTCCAATTTCTACAAGACCACTGAAATGCTGAGATAAAAGGCTGTTAACTTTATTTAATTAGCTATCTGCCATTGTTATCAGAATGGGAGGTTGGTATCTGACTCAACACTTCAGATCAGGAAACAAGCTAGGTGACATCTTCTTAGAAGGATTCTGGAATGGATATGTAATCTTTTCAGTTATTTTACAGCTACTCAGGACAAACAGGATTGCATTAGAAACAAGAAGAGGCATTGACAGTCAGTGAAATGCTACCATGAAAATGATATTTCAATCACACTTGGATTCTTCCTCATTTTCAGTTGTTAACATCCTTGCCACTTTTGTCAAGCAGTCTCACTGAGCAGCGCTGAATTTTAAGTGCACCTAATTTTAAAGCACAACATGAAATAGGACTGAGCACATAGTATGGGTTTACTGCACCAGCTAACAGATCAGGCTCTTCTGCTAAGGCATCAGCTCACTCCTCTCTGCAGAAAAGGGTCAACTAGTTAAATGTGAGCTGGAATTCATGACTGCCCACTGTCCCTATACCTCAGAAACATTAGGTCTTTCAGTTGAGGGCTGCTTATGATTTATCCTGAAGGAAGACACAAAGACCATGTGAGATCTCAGAGGTCCTTGGAGAATTTTAACTGTGTCTTACATCAACTAAATCCACAGGTACCAACCTTGCAGCCACCCTGAGGATGTTGTATATTGACAAAGTACCCAAGAGACACCCCCTGTCTCTCTCCCCAAATTACATTTGTATAGAATGGCCAAAGTAATTTATCCAGCCATGATACCACTCTGCCACTTCAAGGTTTCTTACAGTTCAGACCACAGAAATGTGATTATTCCTTTCCCAACAACTTACTGGTCTTGAGCGGATTTCTTTGGCGTAGAGAGGTTTCAAGAATTCTGAATCTCCTTCCAGCTTCAGACCCTTATCCGTGATTCTCAGGTTCCCCATTCCATCCTAGAACACATACAAAACAAAACAACCCCATTAGTTACAATTACTAAATCCATCAGGCTGCCAATAACTGATTTCTGTTTCCTATCGAGGAGAACATGCAAAACACTGGGAGGCACCAGAGAATGCAGTTGCTCGTGTTATCCTTTTAGCCCTGTTTCTGTGGAAAAAAAAATCCATTCAGAGCAATTTGCAATGCCCCCCAGTCAACCATTTACACAGATGAAAGATGCTCTTTTAAGTCAGTCACCTCCACTCAAAGAGACGCAGCGATGCTCTGCGTTAACAGGAAACTATTCACTGCAGTCTTCACCGTGTGCCTGTATATTAATCTACCTCCTCATTCATGACAAATCCATATAAAGAACACGTGATTAATTTTACTGCAATAAATGGAGTATGGAACATGCACCCTCGTATATGGGGAAATCTCTGCAAAAAATAGACGCTTTGGTATGGTTTCCTTAGGGCTTATGACAGAATGATGCATTGATTAGTTAAAAGTCTCGCATCTTTCTTGTGCTTTCCATACTGTAAAGACAATACACAGCTCTATCAAAATATACATTTCTGTAAATATGTGCTCTTGGAGAAGCAGCTATATGTATAAGAGGAATACCTTCCCAATGGACTGCTTTTCTGCCATGGGCTAAATCCTAACTTTTCTTTCCCAAAATGATCTGCCTAAGGTTGGAGCCTTCCTACTGCTCCTTGCACAGCCTGAGCATATCCCAGAAGTCTGAACCTCCATATCCAAATATTTGGGTTTTCTGAGCCAGTCTCCCGTGCTCAAATAACTGTTGCAAAGTTCCAGAGGTCAGGCCTGAAGTGAATGACGTAGCATGCATCTCTCTCTCCTCGTCTGGATTTCACTTGGGTTACCAGCCCTCTCCCACTGTCCCCACTGCTCCCTGTGCTGCGATGGGAAGGAATCTTCTTGACAAATGGGGCAAAGAGTTGGCTGCAGGTCTCCAGCAGATGACTACAAATAGTCCATTTCCTTTTGAAATTGTTTAGTTATGTGTGTCCAAGATGTAATGAAACATCTGACAAACCATAATAGCAAAATATATATATATATGTCAAAATTTTGTATGAGTTTTTTGTGCAGTTTTTATTCAATAAGACAGGTATATGGATACATTGGCTCAGAGTAGAATGGGGTCCAACTAAAAATATTTCACTTTCAGCTTGTGAGAGAAAGTCACAACTTTTAATAAGATGCGGAATTTACATTCATTTAGGCTCTAGTTGTATAGAAAGCTGTGTGTTTAAGAAACATAATGTTTGTGGGGAACTGCAAAAGATAGATGTATAATCAAAAGCACTTCAAATGCAAGGAAGAAAGGGAAGGGGAGTGGAAGGGAAGGTAGGGGAGAGGACAGGAGGGAAGGAGAGAGGAGAGGTGAGGAGAGGAAGAGAGAGAAAGGGGAAGGGGAGAGGAGTTCAGTTGGAGCGTGCAAAGATCAAGTCCAACTGCCCGACCACTTCAGAACTAAGCAAAAGTTAAAGCATATTATTAAGGACACTATCCGAATGTCTCTTGAACACTGATAAGCATGGAACATC
>PPHD01012036.1:610-18337 GCA_002909625.1 Bambusicola thoracicus | reverse complement strand
ACCCTTCTCTTCACCAGATTTTTACAGACTTCGGGCTATGTGGTTGTGGTCAAGTGGAAAAACCAAATCCTGATCCAGGCTCCTTTGAATTTTCAGAGAGCTTTTTTTTTTGCCTGAGACTTTACCTTGATCGCACAGATTCTGTAATTTCAAAGATTTGAAGATTGAGATACATGAAGTGTGAGCTGGCGGCCTGGGTTAAAGCAGCGATGGCCACTGTTGGCCATTTATGCCACTAGGGATATCCTAGAAGAGCTTCTTTGTATATTGATTCCATAGTAAGTAGTGCTCACCTGGTGTTGGAAGGAAATTACCATCCTGTAAGGAACCTGTCCATTCAGTTTGAACCACCAATTCGCAGCACTGGGAAATGAAACGTCGTGCTGTCTGCTGTAATTTGAGAGCTCAGGAGAAGCAAACTGAGAACAGTTATATGAATATTATAATCCGGGTACTCTGTTATATGCAGACTGCATTCATATTGATAAGTGGTTATTATTCTTTCCTAGCTGGCTGACATTTATGATTTTCAGGATTTAGACTGGGGTTTTCGGTTCAGTTAAGTCAGTTGTCTGCAAATAAGCATCTGTTAAGTTTAAGTTTCCCAGAGCCTTTCTTTCAAACCTGTTATTTTCTCTGAATCAAATGCTTAGTTCAGCAGAGCCTGAAAATGAAAACAAACCCCAAATGGTCTCAAAAGGATATTTTGGGAAGGAAAAAAAAATCTGCTTGAAAAGCAAAGAACAAACTAGAGTAAAATACATGTACTAATATTTGTTATTTATCTAGAGCTTTATAAAATCATTAGCAGAAAAACGTATTTATGGGTTCTTCAGTAGTCAGGATAGATGTTGTCAAGGAAGCCATGCGATCATGCATTCTTATTTTTTATTATTTATTTCTAATTTTACTGTATTATAAAATTTTGTGGTGTTATTTCTTATTCAGAATTATTTATTGATTATTGTGGAAGAGGATGGGGATTGTTTTCAAGAGAAGCATATCAGGAAAGAAGCAACATGATTTCACTGTGCAAGTAACCAATAGTCCCAGTACCGGTAGGGTCTACTGAATTGTCTTCAAGGGTCTTCTCTGACTGTCTCTGCAGACTGTATTAGCAAGTTGGTTTCACTAACTTCTTTCTAGTGGCAGCTGCCCGACCCAATTAAACAGATTCATTAGCTCCAGTATGATTTCATTAGCCAATGTACTTTAAATGCCTATTAAGCAACTTCGCTTATGTTCTTAGACAAGTGATGATGTATCTTCTGGTGAGCGTACTTATTAGCTCATCGGTCTGGATAAACTGTTTTTTATTTATATTTTCAATTTGTCATTACTCCTGAACTTTACCAGCTAAGGGATGAATGTAAAAAGGTAATTAAGTTGGTTAGGCTTAATTATTTTTTGTTTCAACTGTCTGTCAGAACCACAGACTGGCCTACCAGGCGAATGAGCACTAATGAATGAAGGCACATGATTAAAACATCTGTCACTGTCCTGCCAGGTCGATTGAAAGCTGGGATTGGCTGTGCTAAAAGTGCAACAATTGCTATGAAAAACCAAAAAGGCAGAGTTAATGTTCTCCTAATCCTTCACCTGTTGAGCAGACAGTGATGGGTACCAAACATGGACCTATGAACAGTACTGAAGTCACTTATAGATCGGTATTTCAGGCGAATCAGGTAGACAAAAATGTTAATTTAATCAAAGGAACATGTATTCATTAAATGAAGGTGAATAGGATAGCTGAGGTAGCAAATTAGCTGACTCAAGAGATAGGCTGCACCTCCTGGCTAAATAGTCCAGATTATGAAAGGAATGAGATATTTATTTATGTACAATTTCTTTTGTACATAAATTAAAAAAGAGAGAGAAAAATAATATACATATATAATTCTGTACAAATTCATGGATTTGTCTGTGGAAGTCACTGAATTTAGTTCAGGTGCTGAAGGTATAGCTGTGTGTATAGCTGGGGCAGGGGGAGGGTGAGACTCAGAGAAAGCAGGGTGAACGAGAAGCTCATTCTGCATTCCAGATGGCGTAAACCACATTACCACATTATTGCTCAAATGGGCTCATTAGTTCCTTACTTCATGGCACTTTTTTAGCAGCAGTGTAATGTGGCTCTGTTTTTCTGATTTTTCTCAGGCTTCCTTGGGACATGACTGATGTGCAAGGCACAAATGAAACAGTTTTGTTCGTACTATAACCCTGATGAGGATGTGTTGAGTGTTCTTTGGGGACAGATCAGGAAAAAGCAGAAAATAAAGATTTTCAGCTGTTAAGAAGTAAAACACAATGCAGAGTGTTTTACCTGATCTGATTGTATCTCATCTAGGCCCAATAAAAAGGAAAGATGAGTCTCTAAGTTTACTTGGGTTCTGCAGCACAGAAAGTAAATAAAACATTCTGTTAGAGTTTTGTGATTATTTTAGCCTTCTCCCTTTCCTCCCCCATGCACTATTTAGATTCTAAATTTGTAAAAGAAGCCAAGGCTTTTGTGTGAATAAGAGTTCCTAAGAGGAGACTGGATTTTTTTTGGTGTATCCTGACAATACTTGTTACTCTGAAGCCTGTTGTCTACTTTCAGCTGTCTCCATCCCACCATATGGAGAGACTGAAACTCACTGATCCAGCATTGCCAGATCATAGTTGTGTCTGTGATGATTGTACGAAGACACATGGCAACCCATGAGAAAAGCTCTGAATGATGGACATAGGTGCAATCTCAGTGTTTCACGTACCTGGTTTGGAGGGAGTAGCTGGAGTAAATATTATTTAAATATTAATATATTTAAAACAAATGTTTGATAAATATATCATAATATATCTAATGAACTGCACAGAGCTTTGGATAAAAGAATCATAGAATCACAGAACCACCAAAGTTGGGAAAGACCTCCAAGATCATCCAGTCCAACCTATCCATCTACTGCCAATATTCTCCCACTAAACCACATCTCTTAGTACAACATCTAAACATTTCTTGAACACCTGCAGAGAGGGTGACTCAACCACCTCTCTGGGCAGCCCATTCCAGCACCCAATCACTCTTTCAGAAAAGGTGTTTTTCCTAACATCCAACGTGAACCTCCCCTGGCACAACTTGGGGCCATTCCTTCTTGTCTTATTGCTAGTCATGAGGGAAAAGAGGCCAGCATCACCGCAGCCTCCTTTCAGGCAGTTGTAGAGGGCTATAGGATCTCCCCTGAGCCTCCTCCCGGACTAAACAATCCCAGTTCCCTCAGCTGTTCCTAATAAGATTCATGAATTATCACCTATTCCTATGAGTGTGTTTGTGGTATTTGTCTTAATGGATGGTTTTTTTTTGTCTTGCTCCATCTGGGAAGATGGCAAGCATTAGGTGCCAAGAGTCAGGCTCCACTTTTATTTACGTCTGTACAGGATGCCTGGTTGTTTGTTTGGGAGGATGGCTAGAGAGAAGGAATATTGACGTGTGCTGGCATATATGGACTAGTTTGCTTTACAACATAATTTTCAGTGTAATGGTTAATGGGACTATTTTAATTGTTTTAACGTTTGTTGTGTTGTGAAGTAAAGTTAGCAATTATCCCTTTTATTGTTTGTTTGTTTCTTTAGTCCATGTTTTCTGGGATAGGTCTTCTAGGACAGCAGATGGTAAAAAGGAGATTGAGGTAGAAATTAAAGTTTCTTGTTACAACTAACAGTTTTTATGGTTTGTAATAGAGGTTTCATTTCTGTGGTTAAACAGTGTAAACAGTTTTCATTAGCAACTAAATTTAACATAATTTTCAGGAAGATGCAATTTCTGGTAACTGAGGATGATGATTGATATTGATCTAGCAATGAAGGAAGAAACAATTAAAATGCTGAAAGTTAAAATTGGGAGAGAGGGATGAAGATGAAGCTTTCTAATTTGTGCGAAATGAATCAACAGCATGCATGACTTTGTTTGGAAATGTACAATGTTTTCAAAAATGCTTATGAATAAATTATCCTACAATTGTACCGTGAGGTGTCAACAGAGGCCGTGTAATTGGGACACGTGGGCAGAGCAGTCCTGGAAGAGACGTTAGAGGAAATTCACAGTGGGTTCTTGCTTCGTGTAGTGAAATATATCGATGTTTCAAATCAATCATTTTGGTTCATTTCAGTTCACTGATTCAGGCTGCCCAGAGAAACTGTGCATGCTCTATCTTTGGAGGCTTTCAAGGCCAGGCTGGATGGGGCCTTGGGCAGCCTGAGCTGGTGCCTAATTTAGTGATTTGCAGCCCTACCCATGGCAGGAGGGTTGGAAGCAGATGATCTTTGAGGTCTTTCTAACATTCTAAAATTCTGTGATTCTAAGATTTTATGATCATGGTGTGTGGTCCTTTTACTTTTACCTGACCAAGCTCAGCCTTTTTGTAGGGACCTGATCTTCAGGTGATGGGTGCTACATGTTCTAGAAAATCCATATCCTTTGGACTTTATTTGCAGCCTTCACATTTGAAGTACCAAGTCTCTAGTCATCTTTGAATTTATTTTCACACTAGTAAGAAATATATCATTTTAAAAAAGATCATATAAACTCATCATTTGAATTATAGTTAATAGCACCTGTATAAGTGTGTAAATTTGTCTCTAGCTGTCAATTTGTTGCTGATTGTTCTGTAAACCACAAGGTAACTGAGTCTATGGTCTTGGTGTAACCCCCAGTGCCTCACTTGGGGGAAGTCATTGGGAATTCTTTCCCCAAGAACTCTGTGGTGGTACCCTCTGCACTGGTGTCACTTAGCACCTGCTTCCCCAAGTATTGTCAAGGAGTGGACACATTGGTCAATGGCTGTGTACAACCAAGCAATTTTTCCCTTCTATTATGCTGATATTGGAGGTTGGCAAGAACTGATTCGGACAGAAGCCTTGTATGAAATTCATTGCAAGTTGTGACTGTATGTTGGCTGGTTCAGGAGTGTTAACCATATGCTGTGCAGCTCAGCACAGCCCTGGTGTGGCTGCTCATTGGCTTGTCCTTTCTGTTTGGCACTGGAAGTGCCAGAGTTTGTTACTGTACCAGCAAGGAGGCAGGGGGAGAATGATATCAGTGGGTAGGGATACTGAGGCACAACGGCAGTGGGAAGGCAGTAGGTGGAAGGGATAAAACATGAGCCTGCTCCTGCCCTTCACATCAGGACTTCTCCAACCCCTGGAGCTGCAGCGTCTTCATTGTGTAATAATGTCCCAGCCAGAGGAGCACAGTAGACAGAGGGGTAAGGTCCTTTTTGCAGTGTGCCCATCAGGCAACCATTACTATGCAGAAATGTATTCAGGGCTGATAATGCCACCTCTGCCTATTTCCCAATAATGCTGAGTAGACCAAAACAAGGATCTTTATCAGATCGACAGATACCATGACTGGAAGCTCTGCCAGCTGCCAAAACACAGTTTCATTGATTCAGAGGAATAAATTAAAAAGCTTGCAAAATATGCAAATATTCTCTCGGTGCAGATTAAAGAATACTAGGAGGAAATGGGTGCTTACAATATCTTTGCTTTGTTTATAGGGTGATAAAATTCTCCTGTGGGGCAAAGAGCTTTTCATGAGGTGGTTGTTCGGTAGGTAGCTGCTTCAGCCCACTCAGAAGAAATGTTAGAGTGCCTGTTCGATATAACAACTCTAGATGTTATTCTTCCCTTGTCTGATGTAAGTGACCAGAAAAGGCCCTGTTAGTTCAGGAGGATATATTGAGTAGAAATATGCAAGTGAAATTCAGTGGTTTCAAAAACATTTATTGCTACAGCTTTGTCTTCAGTCCTAGCTCCAGCTATTTTTTTTTTCTTGCATTTAGTGGTAGTATTATGTTAAAATAAAAAATTAATTTTGCATTTGTTCTTATCTTTAAGAATTTGTGCCCTACGGCCATTGCCTTAAGTTCTGTCTTCCCCTCGAGTGCTGCAAAGATATTGATCACTGCTATTCTTTTAAATATATTTCAATGTGGTGGAGGGATGCCAGCGTTACTCCTTCTCTGGTGTGCTTTGCTATTCAAAAGCTTTAGCTTCTTGCTGTGATGGCTGCCTGAGGTCTTTGTCAATTGTTCCATGCTATTGTTTATCAGAATTGCTGTAGTTTGTGAAAAGAAAAGCTTTGGCCATTAATGGAAGCCAAAAGATCAAACCATATTAAATGGTAACGTACCTTTTTGAAATTTCTAGAGAAAAGAATGTGCAAAAATCTAAGAATTTTTAAAATATAAGAATATATAAGAACTTGGAAATTAAGAAAAGCCCTAAGATTTACAAAATATCTGCTATCATAAGGGTTTCATTCTGAGATAATCAGGTCAAAGATATGCCATCCTTTCTACCTAAACAAAGAGGTTATATGACTAAATGGTTGCAGGAAACATCTCTGGCCATTGCAGTAATAATAATTATCATAATGCAATTGCAAGGAAGAAATTTTATCGCTACAATTACCTATAAAGGAGTTTTGAAAAAATCCTAACAAGAAACAATTTCAGCAGAAATGGAAGTTGTTGTTTCAAAACTAGATAGATTCAGCTACCAACAATATGTGGTATGGCTTAGTTAACACCTGAAAAATATGAAATCTCCAGGAGGTCTTTTTGCAGTAGAGTTTAGGGACATATTATAACTGTAGGTAATTGAATAGCAATTAGCTTGAGTTAATGAACATGCATTCTTGAGAAGACACAAAACAGTTAATGGATCAGCCCAGAATGAACCACGATTAGGAACAGACCTGGTTGTTTTGCTGAGCAAGCATCTAGAGAATACCCATGCTAGAATAAATAGGAACGTTAATTAACTTGAGTTAACAGCATTCATCTCAATGGTTGTTCCAACCAAAAGAGATTCTGTAGATAATCCAGAACAGCTGTTGATGTTTCATGGCTAAGCAATTAAAGATATTACCTCTATTAACTATGGCACAAGCTTTTGTTAACTACAAAATGGAAAGCAGTTAAACAGGAGTTTGAGTTACAGGAATTGGGATTCGTATTATGTTAGTGAACCAGTTGAACTGATGTGGAGAGCCTCTTTTATCAAAACTTCAGACAACACAGAGAAGACAATGGAGTTCAGTAGTGCCGTGTACGGGTGGTGTCAGGTTGTTGTGGAGGTGAATACTTGAACGTGTGGCTCTTGAACAGCGAGTTGGGGATCTGAATTTATCAGCTCAAAGAAAACTTGATTGCCAAATATCTTACGTTTGTTCAGAAAATGAAAGGCAGTTTTATACTGAAATTCCTTGAGTGATTGTAGGGGCAGATAAGATGTTTCTTGGAACTTGAATGCGAATATTTGAACACAGTCCCAAAGATAACAGGAGCCAAAGCATGGAGAGCTTACAAGTTTAAATAACCCCTTCTGAAACATTTATATGTACAAAGTCAATAGCCAGATGAGAACTTAAAAAGCAGATGTATAAATAAGTTGTTTGAATTATCCAATGATTAGATAAATAAGTATTTTTCAGTAATTTAGGAATCTCTGCCTTATTCTACCAGGAAATTCTTTAGAAAAAAAATATAGTTACGATTGAGCAGAAAGAGAAATCATTAAAAATTAGCTGCTGTGCACGCAAAACAATTACTTCTAATGATAGAGCAAAGTGAAGTTCAGTTCATACAGTGAAAATGAGAAGCTGCTGCAAGATCCCTGTAAAGTTCTGTGCGCCCACTGACCTGAGCTGTTTATTCAACGGGGGCTGCCTTTATTCTTCAAAATACTTTTTAAATAACATACAGTTTCACTGGGGAAGAAAGCCATGTAATGAAACGGTGATGAATGAAAGAGCTGAAGTCTCATATATGGAAATCTGCACCACGTGGTGTGGTTTTGTGCAGGGAGCCACAAGGTCACCGCAGAGCGCCAACAGCCGCACAACCCCACCAATAGCTGATGCCCAAACGTGGGCTCTGAGCTACGTTCTGCAATAGCAATTAATGCATTTCCATTCACTTACGTACATGTCGTTCAGAAGAGCTGTCTTTGAAGAGACAAATTAATGACTATTAAGAATTTCATACCCTGCTATTTTCCCTATTTACCGATGTTACATTCTCTTCTCCAGAAATACTTTGTCTGATGTTTAATAAGCAAAGCTATTATTATCTTAAATTACAGAAATTTTCTTACCCCATCACAGCAACTGAGTAGGATTAAAAAAAAAAAAACAAAAAACCACCTTTAACAGGACTTTAACAAAGTGACTTCGTGATCTTATAGTAGATATGTCAGTGATACACCTGTATTGCAGCACTGCAGAGGAGTGCTTTCCATATCTCTGTTGCAAATTTCAATACTTCCACTGAAGTACTGGCCCTACAAACAGAAGTAAGCTTTGAAAACAGGTTGTTAACAAGTTTGCAGCTGAATCTCTCTCTCTCTTTTTTTTCTTTTTTTTCTTTTTTTTTTTTTTTTTGCATGACAGAAACACTCCTTGCTCCCTGTGCCTGTATAATTAGCGTTTTAGTGTTTGTTTTCCTTTGGCTGCGTCTGCCTGTTTAGATATTCCTTTAGTTCTTTCAGCATTCACATAAATTAAAATCCTATCCAGAATAACTCCAACTATGCTTGAGATATATAAAGGATTTTCAGCTCCCAAGCAGATCTTTTCAAGTCTGTTCTTAAATAAGGTCTTCTTTAAGTTACAAAGACTTCTACTATTAAAGTGGAAAAAAAATCTACAATTAAAGTAAATTTCTGCAAACATTTCAGAGTTCAGAAGCTGTTCCATTAAGCAGCAAACTTCACTTAGGAGCATCTTCTCAGGACCTGTTCCCCTTCCCCATGTCAAGAATATTGTCTGAGGATTTCCTAGAACTATGCCATGTATTGCACTTATTGCCAAGATTGCTGAGGTCTTTTAAGGCTTTCTTTTAATTGAAAGAAAATAAGTTGCCTTCTTTTTTTTTTTTTTAAATAAACCTCGTTAGATAATATCCATGATATTTACTCATAACTATAACAGTATACTGAATATTTCTTATTGTGTCAGTAAGCACAAGCTTGAATTAATGAATTAGAATAATAAATTATAACATTTCTATTAATAACGCTCCCTCAGCAATAAGACCACTGACCACTCTTCCCATGGTAACTCCCACTGACAGCCCCATTGAAGAGAGATTTTCCTGGGCACAATGTTTTACTCACGTACATAAGGACTTCACAGTGCATCCGACAGCTGACAAAGAATAATGTATTCAAAAGCATTTCACCAGTAATCCATCTCAATTCCTTGTTTATTACCTTTGGAACTTTCTAGCAGTTTTGTCAATAAGATACTGCTCCTGGCAATATTCTATTAATATCCCAAATTTATCATAAGGTTCTAAATTTCCAGCAGTCATCAAAATGTCCCATCGAGCTATTTAAGCTCCCTGAAGCCACATTCTTATCTGTAGCCCAGGAAAAATATATTTTGTCCTTTGTCCCTGAGTATTTTCAGATTAAATTCCCTGAAGTTGCCAAATAGGCCAAAACAGCAGTTGAGAAGTCTTGTTTAGGATGGAGGTGGATGGAGAAGGGAGGTGGTGGTGATGGCGCAGAGCTCACAGCCCACTGTCCCTGAAGGTGTTCAAGAACTGTGGAGATAGGATACCTAGGGACATGGGTCAGTGTGCAGTATTGGTGATAGGTGGACAGTTGGGCTGGATGATCTTAGAGGTCTTTTCCAGCCTTGGAGATTCTATGCTTTGATGATTCCTGGCTGCTGAAATCTCATGGCTTGGGGCAGCACGGGTTCTGGATGCTCTACGCTTTGTGTTCTCTTAAGGGATAGAAATTCCTTCTAGAGCACTTTAGGTCCCTAACCAAATGTGCTTAGCAATTATGTGTCATTATCCTGCAGCGGTTCTTCTTTTGGAAAGAGAACGCTCATCCTGGCAGCGACAAACACCAGCTGCCAAAGTGGCCAAAAAACTGTAAGGAAAGACTGAGTTTCTCTCCAAGCCCTGCCTGGGCTGTGATGTAGAGCCACAGGGTGCCTCTGGCTGCCTCAGAGCCTGGCTCTGCAATTCATTTCTTTATTTTCTTTGAAAGATTCCCCATGGAGCAGAACCAGATGCCAAAGGCCTCTGCCAAGCCTCACCGACGCTCACTGGAGAATACATTGCTTTTACATTTACAGTATGGCCTGCTGCTCGCTCTTCCTCATTTTGTCATGCCGGAGGGAGCAGTCATCGGTGTCCCTGCAAAAATATGCCCAGCAGATCCCCTCCAAAATGCACACGGCTCAGCAGAGGTCCAGAAGTGGTTCATGAGACAGGAAATCCAGGTCTGAGGCAGTATTTCTTGTGAAAAAAGTCATTACTTGGATAATTTTGGTGCTGGTAAAATAATAATAATAATAATTACTACTATAAATTAGCTGCAGTAAGGTTGCATGTAGCAGATAAATGAATAAGAATGCAGATTGTGAGTCACCCAATTTGCTCCTGCTGGCGTCATGTTAGAAAGGAGCAGAAAGAGGAATAAACACAACCATTCCCGAATAAGGAGTACTTCTGTAATGAAGTGCCACACAGAGCTGTGCTCTCTAAAAGCAAAATCCTGCTAGGAAAAAGAATCACTTTCCTGTGACTTTAAAACTCTCTGTTTCAGAAAGTGATGGAAAAGGGGACTGTGTCTGTCTTTGTTGTAGTTTGCAATCAGAGTGGGTGGCAGTTGTATATTTTTGCATGTCATTCTCGGCTATTTCGAGCACATAATGCCGCACTCCTGACTTCGAATGGGATCTCTTGGCATCAGCAGAAGTCCCCTATGACTCAGTAAGCCCCACTCGATAAATAATATGGAATTTTAAAAAGCCTACACATGGGTTCCACTTATAAAAATAAAGACATTTTCTTTTGCCTCGACAAACAGTGGGAGAACAGTCTCAATGTTTTCTAGTGGCTTCACAGCTCAACAAGTACAAATGGCCATAATGATAATTCTGGTTGAAGAGGAAGCATCATCCCGCAGGGCAGGGCGCTGCTGGGCTGGGGTTGCTGACAGCACATTGCTTATTCCTTCGCTCTGTAAACTGTTTTCATTCTTCTGAAGGCTCTTCTGGATGCTCACTGAAATGTTTTGAAGCGATGTCATGAAGTGCAGTGGATCTTCTGGAAGGGAGACAGAGCAGTGCAAACCGCAGGGGGAAGACGGGTGTATCTGAAGTTGGCGTTTGAAAGTTGCTAGATTAACCTGTTGTTTCTTAGGAGAAGGGTGTATGTAGTGTTTTGGCTGCAGGACCTACACAGGAATACGATGGAGGGGCACCTTGGGAGGCACCTACTTTAGCACAGCTTTCTTGTATGATGGCAGGGTGATCCCCAATGTTGTGCCTCAGTTTCCCCTGTGACAATACATGTGTGTGAGCATGCACACAGCATAGCGTGTGCCACACACAGGTGTGTACACCACTTATTAGGTGCGTTAGTGGCTTTGTGTCAGTTCTGGTGCTGAATATACTGGAGCTGGGAGTTTGGGGAGGAGTTAAGTGATGACAAGTCATTAAGCTTCAGCTTAGCAGTGGCTGCACATTGAAGATCTGATCTCATGCTTTGGCCACCATTGACAAAGATGAGGGATCCTAACTGCACCCATGTGTTTCCCTCTATGAACAGTTATTGGCTGCCATTTGTTCAAAGAGCAGTAGAAGCAATATACTTATTTCTGCCTCTTTGGGAGAAGAGCTTTCATTTCTTTCATTTCTTTGCTGTCCCCAGAGCCTCCCCACTAACAACGTCATATACACTCTGTAGATAAGACTGGAAGACAGTTTAAATTATTTCTCAGTATATTCTGATAGTGAAAAAGCTAAATCATATATTTTTGTGACAAATACAGCTTTAAAAATTCCGTTCTGGTTCCTTAGTCTTGAAGGCAGCTTCTTAACAAGAGCACTATCGATTCTTAACGCAGTGAATTTTATTTTAAAGTGAATTTCTTTTTACCTATCTGTTGGAATAAATTGAATTTGTCCTATACTCTGTCTCTCGCTGAAAATCTGAGGCTTGATTAAAAAACAATAATCACTGGGACAATCCCTGAAGTGACTCTACGTCAGTATAGTTGGGAACACATTTTGGAAGTATATTTTATTTCGTATCTGTTTACTGTTTTGCTTGGCAGCCTATTTATTTTCTGTTTTGATCCTATTGCACTGAGCTCTACATCCACCCCAGCTATCCAAAGGCATCTAGAAAATATGCCCCTTGGAGGAGCTCCAGAGCAGCTGCCATGGAGCAGTCCCAGGGAGCAATCTGGGTGCTGGGAGGGCTGAATTGCCATTTTCTTTCCCTAAAATGTAGAGGTAGCTTGGGGCAATTATGTTCCAAGTGCAGGGTCATCACTGAATGCCTAATGTTAACCGAATCCACGCTCAGACATGATTAATTGTGGCGCGCTGAAAATACTCCTCTCCAACCATACTGTTTTCTCCTGGCTTTTGGAAGCAGCAGAAATAATAGTGGTGGAGAGTAAATGAAGCAACAGAAAATATGGATTCGCATCATGATTATCCTACCTCTGGATGTTGCCATAGCAGCAAGTACATCGTGCAGGTGCAGTGGTTGTTGAGAAGGTCAGTGCAGGAGGCACCTCCTCCGGGTGCCCTCGCAGCCTGTAAATCAGTCTGCTGAGATGGGGCTGTCAAATGTGCTAATAGATGGGACTGCAGGAACGGCCCCAGCCCTGCTCTGCCTCCCTCTGTATTTCGGGAAGCTGGGTGCTGGTGTGGGCCTTGGGAAGCGGTTTGGATCCACAATGTGCTTGTGTGAGCTTTATTTCCTTGAGCAGATCTGATATTGTGCTCTAATTAGTGCTCCTGAGTTGTTTTGGCACGTTCACATCGGACAAAAATGACCCAATAATTGGCCTCATTTTCAAGGGCTCACCTCCAGAAACTCTCTGAGAGCTGTTACTTTCTTTTTCACACTCAGACCTTAATCTGCCAGCTTCAGTGCTGGTCAGTGGGAGCTGCTGAGCACCAGATTAGTCAGACACCTTACTGCACAGCGTAAGTAGAAACCTCAAGAGAGATTCACTAAAATAAAGAAAGGAGGGACTAAATATCCTCCTTCTCCCTGGAAGCGTCTTCCAACAATATAAAGACAAGTGAGTTCCGTTGACCCTTGTTCCAATTTGAAGGAGTGATACTACAGAGAATATTTTGTGCAAGATCTTAACAGTTTAGAAAAAGAAGTGTTGATTCTTTCCTTCATTTGATGATTGACAGATTATTGTAATTCAGGAGTATTAGACCGTAATGTATAAAGCCTGCTTCTGCAACCCCTCCAGCTCTGCAGTGAATTTATGTGCAGATTTTATTATCAAATCGCTGCATTATGAGAAGAGCTCTTGTTCCTACGAGAAGAAATATTTTTTATTCCACTTCTGAGTGAGCGCAAATTTCCACAGGATGGGACTATTCCCTTCTAATTAGCATAATTATGGTAATGAGCCAGGCTGAAAAAGACAGAGAATTCGAGGAACACATTTGGAATACATGTTGACTTTAAGATGTGACACGTTGGTTATTTGTTGGAGCAAAAAAGCAAAAAAATGCTCTAGAGAACGTGGTTCATTTTGGAATGGTTCAGTACCGAGGTGCTCCATGGCAGGGAGCCGGGAGCCACGAAGGGCTGACGTGAACTCTTCCCTGCTGTGTCAGTGGAAAGGGAAATTATTATCCCAGAGAGGAATTTTGCAAATGATGGTTGTGTTGTAGTAACAACATTGGGATTCACAGTCATTTTCCCAGAAGGTCTGCTAATCCTTTTCACTGCAGAATTCTTCTCTCAAATTGAGTGGTTTACTTCATAGAAGTCCTGTTTGGGTTTATTTTGTGCTACACATCGTCATATTTTGAGTAAACTCACTTGGAGTTCCCTTTGAAAAGAAATACTTCCTGCCCAAAGCAGTTCCAGCAATATGCAGTAAATCCTGAGCTAAGCTTTCTTCAGGCACTGGCTGAATGATTTGTTTAGAAATGGTTCCAGCACAAGTCTGGAATTGTGTCAGGGGTTGGGATTTAGTCCCTTTGGCCAGCTGTTATTTGTTCCTTCTGCTTCTTAAGACTTTTCTCCTAAGTTCCACTGAAGTCAATGCATAATTTTTTTTTTTTTTTTTTTTGCTTTAAATGACAACTGCACACAGCTCTTGAAGAAATCTTCATAATAAGTAGCACTGGCTTTGGTGAGCACTTGGTCAGTGTGGAAGGAACTGATAGAGGAGAAAGGTGCTGTAGGGCAATGCGCAAGGCAAGTGTCCCTAATGCTGCTGTGACATGCAGTGGGGTTGTATCCCCTGAGCACTCCTGCTCACATTTGTTAGCTACCAAGTTGTGTCATTTTGTTCCTCTGTATAATGCTAGGGACAAGCTGGTGGTTGTGACACTGAGCTACGTGGATAGATGGATGCCCTCCTTGTTCATTACATGTTAATCTGTTACATATTCCCTTTCACAGTAAGCTGGAGGCATCTTCTGCTTCTTAGTCTGTAGTCATATAGAGCAGCTAACAAACTAAGAGTTTCCACTTGGAAAGAAGGGCTCTGCGCTTTGTGCAGACTTGGTTTGGGCTGAATTTTACATCACCATAATGGTTTACAGGCAGTTTCCTCCTTTGTGCATGGCATCCTGGCTTGTATCAGCAATACAGCAGGAGCAGGTGATTGTCCTCCTGTATTGAGCTCTGGTGAGGCCACATCTTGAGTGCTGTGTTCGTTTTTGAAAGACAAGAGAGTCACTGAGGCCCTGGTCAACAGCTGTGAGGGGTCTGGAGCACAATTCTTATAGGGAGCAGCTGAGGTAGCTGGGATTGTTTAGTCTGGAAGAGAGGAGGGTCAGGAGAGACCTTATAGGACAGAAATCTTCTGAGGAAGGTAAGGTAAAACAGGTCACCTGCATTTGCTGTTTTTTTCCTCCTAACTTCGGATGTATTGAGCTGCGTAATAAGTTGCACATATCTGGAAGCGATGCAGAGCGCAGCAATCAATAATACAAGCAACAATAATCAGGTGTTTCAACCATCTGACACAAGCAACCTCCAAAGATAATTCTCTCCCACAGGATGTTACCATACATAACTTCAGTTTATTCATAGTAAAAGAAGCAAATCCTTACCTGCCATGCAGAGACGAACCTTGCTGCAGAAAACTGATACGGGATGGAGGTGCAGGAAAAAGCATGAGGATAACTGCTTTTTCACCAAGCAGCCCACAGCCATAACACGCTGGGCTGGTAGTGGCCAGCAAGCAGCTTGAGCTCATAGTGTTTGCCATCACTGGTGTCCCTAGAAAATCCTTAGGAAAATAGCAATAGAACAGCAAACAGCACATTTACCTTCTATATTTGGAAATACCAGAGGAAGTGCAGAGCAGTGTGAGGCTGAATGTATGGTTTGTAAAGAACAGAGCATCATGGCACAAAGGCCGCAGTGAGCTCATGCTGTAGGTTAGCTGTGCCATGAGCCCAGTCTCATGTAATAGAGCTACCGTAGGTGGCAGACACTTCTGGGACACTTCTGGAAATCCCCCACAGCAGCCCAGATGGGTGCAGTTAATGCAACTTGCAGGTATTCACCGCAGTAATTACCTATCTCTGGTCAGGTTGGCTGCTGCTTCTTATTCTGCCAACTGAACTTCCCTGCTACTGACCATACAGTTAAAAGCAAAGTAGAAAGTAACCCACAGCTGTTAAAAGGGAAAACAAAACAAAAAAGCTAGGCTTTGCCTGTGCATATGGCCCCAGGGCTGACCTCGAGGTAAAGGAGCCTCAGCCTTCAGGTAGCAGCAATGCTGGGCTCTTCCCCTGACATCAGCACTATCCATTGTAATTGGTTGTTAAACTGAGCTGCCTCTCAAGCTAATAAAAAAGAAAGTTCTCCGTCATTCAGCAATACCAAAATGACATTTATGTTATTTGGGATTTTACCATTGCTGTCCCATTTTAACACGGAGCAGTCGGTGACAGCACATAAATTTTTATGCCTGCCCATTACAAGGCATTGTATAAAGAGAGAGGTGGCTGAGGCAATAAAAGTAATGTGGAAGTTATCTCCCCACTCCACCAAAAAACTGAATAATTCAAAGCAGGAGGTAATGGAAAGTTCCTGACTCCATGCCTGCTGTTTTCCAGCAGTTAGCCTGGGAGCTCCCACAAAGCTGGTTTGTGCCTGCACACTGAACTCATTCATTCTCTGTTGAGGAGTCCACTAATAAAGAGGGGAGAAACAGAGGCTGTCGGACATCAGCGTACCAAATAATCGATACCACACAGGTTTTTCTTATTCACAAGCAACAGAGTGGCAGATGAGGATGTATACCAGTCATGACACGGTGTTTAATAAAAAAATCATGGTCTCTGTCACTCCGGCCACCTTCCTACTACATTTTATAGGTCAAGGTCCATGAAATTTCATAGCACTGGTGCTATATATATATAATCACTGTAGCAGTGTATGGCATTTAGTTTCTATTAAACCATATACTGTAGGGGGGAGGAAGATGCTTTACCCAAAGCAACACATGCAGGGTGTTCTTTCACACAATGATTTCTTTCAAATATATCTGAATTTTGGTACCTTTGTATCATTCTGCAAGCTGCAGAGTGTTTTCTAACAGGAAGTAATAAGGGAATACGATTTAATAATGATTATACTGTTAGAAATTAGGAATACCTGCTCACCTTAGACTCAGATTACAACCTTTGTGTGGTGTTTTTTTTTTTGACTGCTGACCCAGAATGTCACTACAAAAAGCTGTCGTTTTCAATCAGAAGAGGCATGAACAGTAGAGGGGTGGTGATGGTAAGTGTCAGTGCTGAGTGCTGTGTCCTGACCCCAAACACCATGGAGGGAAGGAGGTGACATCTGGTGAGTGGGGTCAGAATGGCAGTGTCAGAGGTTGAGAAGAATAACATGGGGAAGTGCTTTCTTTCCTCTGACCCCCTGGTTATGTATTTTTAAGAGCATGCGCCTGCCTGTACAATATGAATCAAATGTGTTATTGAAGTTCTGCTTGTTGAACGTTGTTCCATAGACCTGATGCGCCTTTTTGGATATATAAGACCAGCTAGCTGTGAGTTATATGGCCCATATGTGTGTTTTTTAAATATATAACAACCCCACGGGGTAATACTTGGAAACAGAAGGTGAAGGAGAGAAAGGAAGAGAAACACCCAAGAGGAAAGTGGAATACTGGATTTGTGTTATGACTGAGGATATAGTTGTGATCCTCTGAGCTTGGTGGTTTACCACAGCCTCAGTGGTGACTTGACAAGTGCCATCAGTCCAAGTTACTGGTGGAGTATTGCTTTACATCAGCTCAGCAGTGAGCCCTATTCCCAGGGATTTGGTGATGGTCATTCCTGCAGCTAGATGTGACATGCACCTACCCATGTGACACTGGAGAACATCCTGCAGCGTGAAAGCCTTCGGGGTTTGTAATCTCACTGAAATGTCTATTTGGGGAAAGGCTTTTTAGATTTTTTTAGCAGAGCAAAACACGTGAGGGCCTGCAGATAGCAGTAATAATTCCTGCTCACTCAAATCGCAAAGCATACCACTATCAAAATTTAATCTTGGCTCTTTGGCGCATAATCATATTTCACTCATTTTCTTCATACTTTTGCTTGAGATAAACGAACCCCCTTCTGTGCCATCACCAACCCAGAATTCATAAGCCAGTATTTTACAGCTGGGGTAGGAAATGTAGCCACTGGCACTTTACGACCCATCTCTC
>PPHD01012035.1:0-14380 GCA_002909625.1 Bambusicola thoracicus | reverse complement strand
TGTCTGCTTGGTGCTACTGTGTCCCAGAACTGCCCTGAGCCACCTCCTGGCCTTGCAGGCTTACGGTACTAAAGCACACCCCAGCATGAGAGATGCCTGGGTGCTCCTGCTGCTGATGTTGTGCTTCCCAGCTAGTTACAGGAAGCAGATGTCCTGTTTGGGGCACCCTGTGCACCATGGCATGCTTTTGTCCCTTTTGCAGGCTCTTATGATGCACCTCCACTATCAGCCCCCCACCAAAACAGAACAACCCAAGGGCCTGAGCTCCCTGGGACATCTGGCTCCCCTGCAAGTGCACAGTGAGCAGGCAGAGCCAGCAGGATAAAAACACAAAGTCTGAGGCAGCCTGACGAAGGACTGTTAGTAAGGACAGAGGTCCTGCAGGCTGTGAGCTTCCAGGCTTTGCTAAGAAACCCATCGAGATGCTGCTGGCCACAGGGGTCCTTGCTTCTGCTGGCTGCTGGGGCATTTTGCTGCTTTAACCTATTCCCCTCTCAGAACTGCGAGGGCTGCTAAGATGATTAAGAGCCTGGAGCACCTGCCGTATAAAAAAAGAGCCTGGGAGAATGAAGGCTTGCAGTGGTTCTTATCCATGTCTCTCAACACCTGGTGGTGGGTAACGAGGACAGGCCAGTTCTCCTTAGTGATGCCCAGTGACACAATGAGAGCCATACTGATAACAAAATACAGGAGGTTCCATTTAAACTAAAGAAATGCTGTTTCTTTGAGGCTGGCTGAGCACTGGGACAGGTGGCACAGAAGCGTTCTGTCATCTCCACCTTTGGAAACAGTCAAAACCCGACATGATGTGGTCCTGGGCAGCCTGCTTGAGCTAACTCCATGCTGAGCAGGGGGGAATGGAAGGCCACGTTCAGAGGTCCCTTCCCAACTTAATTCCACGATTCCTTGATGTGTTGTGGCTTGGTATCACTGTGATGAGACATACATGGTCCTGCCATTCTGACTTCCAGCCACTGCCTCCCTTCTCTGGGGCAGGTCAGGGCTGCCCTGTGCCGAGCACAGCTCAGCTGCAACCCTGCTCTGCCCACTGCAGCCTGGCACCTCAGTGAGGCTTCCCATGTCCTGCAGCCCAGCTTTGGCAGCATCTTGGTAACTCTCACGTAGCTCAGGGACAGTGAAAACCTCCTCCTACTGCTAAAAGAGATACCTGCTGTACTGCTGGTAAAACCAGAAGGTTGATCCTCACCTGAGAAACACCCAGCTTTCAGCCCAGAGAGACACCCCCAGGCCAGAGCTCCCCATGCACAGGGGCTGAACACCCACACAGCGACACCAGCGCTCATTAAAGGTTTGCTTTTATTTCTGGTTTAAAATCAAAATTAGTCATTCTCTGTAATTACATTATATATAGATTTATAGAGACATTATAGAAAAGAATGTCGCTTTTTTTTCTGCAAAAAAAAAAAAAAGAAATCTGTAAATAAAAAATAAAATAAAACAAACAACAAGGAAAGGAAAAGGTGGCAGTGTCCGTCTGTCCGTCCCTCTGTCGCTCCTCCTGCCCCTGCCCTCCACTGCACTCCCCAGCAGAGGGGAAGGGCTCTGGGCTGGGGCTGTGCCTCACTGCGCCCCACCGCCGGGGAGGGACAGGAGCATGCGGAGCTGGAAAGCAGAAATGCCAGCAGAATATATTAATATATCTCATATCTCATTTTATTTAAGTCCTGCGGACTTCCAGGTGGCAAAAGGGCAGCGGTTCCCTCCCAGCCCAGGCGACTTCTGGGAAGAAGCAGCATCGCTTCCAAAGTGTGGGTCCTTCCAGGAAAGGGCACGTGCCCCGAGCAGCAGGAAGGCAAGAGGCGGAGGAATCCGGTGCGTCTCCCTGCCGCTCCCATCCCAGCAGCTGTTAGCACGGAGGGTGGCTTCCCTGTGTGTTTCCAATAGCAGTCGGAGGGTGGGGTGTGCAGCGAGCCCCTCCTCGCCCAGGGGTGCGTGCGTGGCACCCCATATGGCTGGTGTTGGGGGCAGGGGAAGCGGTGCTCCGTAAGGCAGTGTGCGGCCGCGGCGAGCTGCCGGTGGGGGTGATGCTGCAGTGCTGCTGTGAGCAGGGCCGTTGGCTGGGCCCAGTCTTTGCGAGCCCACGTGCAGCCCAGCAGTGCCTTTATCCTCAAGGGGTAGCGGGTGGCTCTGTGCGGCGTCTCAGAAAGCTGTGCTGGCCATGCTGGCTGGTGCAAAGATCCGCGGGAGGCTGTCCAGGGTCTCCTCCAGTCGCCGGTGCGCTGATTTGCCATCTTCCCCTGTAAGCACATGCCACGGTCAGTGAAGCCAAGGGCAGCGGCTCTGTTCCCTGCCCATCCCTAGCCACCTTCCCTGGCCTTGCAACAGAAGTGATACCAACGCCTGACAGAGCCAAGCCAGCGTGGTACAGTCACAGAGCCCTGGGTAATGCCTTGGCACAGCTGGCTGGGGAGGTGGGGGAGCAGCCGGCTGTGGAGGAGTTAAAGAACCGTGGAGATGTGGCACTGGAGGTGTGGGCAGTGGGCATGGTGGGGGTGGGACTGGACCTGGGGATCTGAGAGTTTTTTTTCCCTAACCTTAATGGTTCTACGATTGTGTTCTCTGTAGCACACCCTTGGACAGATCCCATCTCCAAAAGCCCGCAGAGCTCCCAGCTCAGGAGCTGGGGCAAGTGGGCCAAACCTGGGGCTGTGCCAGGTGCAGCATGCCAACCAGCTGTGCACTTCTGCATGCACCTACATGGGGACCCCAAGAGCTTCCCAGCACCCCCGCGTACACACAGGGAGGCACACTCCACGCTGAGAGACCTCTGCCCAGCAGCCCTGCACACAGATCTGCACGCAGCAGCCATTCCCAGCAGAGCTGGTGACGTGGGACACAGGACACGTGGCACCTATGTGCGCAGGCATTGCCGTGGGGCTACGAACAACCAAGACACACAGACTCCAAAAAGTGACGTGGCTGACAGGCTCTAAGACAGAGACGTTTGTGAGCAAAGCAGGAGAGGGGCTGAGGGACGAGGACAGCTCACATGTCCCAACCTGTGCAGCAGCTGCCACGATCTGGAGGCCTAGAAACCCACTCAGATGGTTCTCTCAGTGCCATCTAGCAAATAACAAATAACACCCACGCTTAGGGCTGTGCCCGCAGGAATCCTTGCTGCCCACCACCGCTCTCACCCCACACAGCTGGGGCACCGTAAGCCGGAGCATGGGGCAGGCAGGGATCAGCCCAGCTCCCTTTCTCCCTTGGGCAGTGTGCCATGGGGTGATGCAGGACACTCACCACACAGCATCAGGCTCTGCTTGGCTGCCTCCCGTACAGGCTCCTTGTCAGTTTGGCACAGGTAAACCAGCTGCTCGATGCTCTCCTTGGCCTGCAGGAGAGGGGAGAGGGCTGAGCGTGGTTGGTGCCAGCCACATGGATGTGACCCACAGGGGAAGGCAGCAGGGTTTCTGCAGCCCTGTGGTAGGTTGCAGACAGGGCAGACCGCCAAGCCCCCATCGGAGCTCAACCTGCAGACCAGCCCTGGGCAGAAAAGGTCACAGAATCATAGAATCACAGAATGGCTTGGGTTGGGAAGGACCTGCAAGATCATCCAGTTAACAACCCTGAAAGTCCCTTGGCTGCGTCCCCTTTTCCTTTCTACTGTGCCCCAGCACATTTGGGGCACCCCTAGGAGCTGGGGGCTGCACAGAGACAGCAGCAGGCGGCATCCATTCCTCTCCACCCACCCCACAGCCAGCTCAGCCTGGAAGCAAATACCCCATGGGCTCCTTCGTGCACCCATCTCACCTTGAGGCAGCCCAGCGCCACGCAGCCGGCCACGCGTGTCTGCACCTCCTCATCCTCCAGCTGTCCCAGGAAGCACACGAGGGCCTGGGGCAGAGCGAGGGCTCAGTGCCACCACTCCAAGTAGTGACCCAGAGCCCACCTCCCCCCTCCTGCCCACGGCGTACCCGTTGGCGGAAGCGGGGGTTTTCTGCCAGGCTGCGGAGCTGTGCCGACACGGCGCTCACCACCTTGCTGTTTCCTTCCACGAGCAGCAAGCTGAGTGCCTTCAGCCCTTCCTTCTTCAGGCGGCCCTCAGGCACACGCTTCAGTGCCCGCAGCACCACGTCCTGGTCGTCTGAGTTGAGGTTCTGCGCCAGCAGCACTGCGGGGACAGCCCGGTGAGCTGAGCATCTGCGGGGAGCTCAGCCTCCAGCCGCAGCAGGCAGAGGGACCCCACCATAGGATGCTGGGGGCACTGCCCCGCTGCTGGGGCACCTGAGCTGGAGACCTGCAGAAAGCGAGCTCCAAAGGGTGCCCCAGGATGGGAGTGTAGGAAGGGGCTGAGCACCAGCAATGGGGCAGGGTGGGTGAGCCTTTGGGTGATACCCCACTGTACTGTACACCCTACAGCCTCCAGCTCAGGGCATGGAGGAAGGGCACCCACCTTCCTCTGCCAGCTCCATCACGTAGGTGTCGAGCACCAGGGCACCGAGGGCCTCAAAGTGGCTCCAGTACTGGAAGATGGTGACCTGCTCACCCTGGGTGCCACCGGGTCGCCGTGGCAGCCGCCGGTTCAGCACATCTTCCACCAGCTTCACACATACTGTGGGAAAATAATGGGGTCAGGGCGTGCAGCACCTCGTAGGGTCGGAGATTCCCTTCTTGCACACCCACACCTGCACACCCTCACCTGCATCAGCCAGTCCCGGGTGCCGCTCACCGATGGGTGCTGCGTACTGCGCACTGAGCACCTGCAGGAACCGCTCCACGGGGCAGGTGTAGATGTTGGGCAGCTCCACGCAGTGGTCCCAAAGGGGCAGCACCCCTTCTTTCCGCGTTGAGAACTGCACCACTGCGGGGACAGGCGGTGTGAAGCTGCACATCCAGCTGGCACATCCCTCCCGTGCAGCCCCTTGCTGCCCTTACCTCCGGCAGCAGAGCCCGCTGCTTCCGACCGCTCCTCCATCAGTTGGCACACGATCTCCAGCACCTGCGCCTCCCGCAGCAGCCTGTCCAGGGCGAACATCTCCCGGCACCTCAGAGGCCCAAAGGTGCCCAGGTTCTGTAAGGCACAGGTATGTCAGTGACCTTAAGGACAGCACAGCGCCCAGACCCCAGCACAGCCACAGCAAGGCATCTCAGAGGGGCTTAGGGGGGCCAGAAACTGCGAGGAGCCATGGCCAACCCCAGGATGTGTCCCACCATAATGTCGTACTCCCTGCAGGGAGCCTAGGCCATCCCCCAAGATGCATCTCACCATCATGTCCCATTCCCTGTAGGGAGCCTTGGCCAACCCCACCACGTGTCCCCCCGCCCCCCATCATGTCCCAGACCCCATTCTCACCAGCAGCAGGCGGTTGCAGTTGTGGAGGTGAAGCACCAGGGCCTTATCCAGGAACTCATTGCCAGTGCTCATGGGGTCCGTGCTGCCCTCAGAGCCGCTGCACGTTCCAGTGTCATCCACTCCCACCTCACCAGTGCTGGCAGCCCTGCTTCCACGCCGCGCTCTGTTGGCCTTCCTGCAAACCAGCAAGAGACTGAGCTGGATCAGCACAGGGCACCTGAACTCAGCCCTTCCTTTCCCACCAGAGCTCAGCACCCCAAGCCCAGCTGCCCCGTGCCTCTCCCCCATGAGACACCGTTCCACATACCTCTCATCCTGCAGAGCTTCTTCCTCGGAGCCCTCCGAGTCCTCCATGTCGGAGGTGTTGAGGAAGCTGAAGCTCTCCAGGGCATGCTCCACTGTGAGGCTGATGCTGGAGGCCCGGCTGAGGAACACACCCTGCTTGTGCTGCAGAGGAAAGAACGGTCAGATCTCAGCAAGCCACTCTAAGGGGCCTCACTACCCTCATGCCTGAAGCAGTGTCATCGAGGATGGCCCCACCACTACAGCCACTGTCATGAGAGACATCCCCAGCACTGTTGTAGCAATTGAACAGATCAATATGATGGTCAGTCCTTAAATGGGGTCTAAGTAAGGTGCAGCCAGGCTCCACCCCTTCCTATCACACAGCTGAAACGCCTCCACCTGTGCTCCCAGGGCTGACCCGCTCCTTTCCCAGGTGCTCAATCAGTGGCTCAGGCCGGGACTCAACAGTTCCCATACAACTGTTGTCATTGAATGGTGCCAGCATGGCTGGGTCCACCACCCTTGTAATCTGGGCAGTACCATCCAGATGGCCCCACCACCCTCATCCCTGGTCACTGCCATCAGGGATGGTCCCACCAACCTTGTCCCTTGAGCAGTGCCATCGGGGATGCTCCCAGCACCCTCATCCCTGCCATAAGAGATGGCCCCACTGCTTTTGTCACTGGTCACTGCCACCAGGGATGCCCCCACCACCCTCATCCCTGGTCACTACTATCAGGCATGACCACACCATCTTAGTCACTGCCACCAGGGATGCTCCCTCCACCCTCACAGCTGAGCAGTGCCATCAGGGATGGCCCCACCACCCTTGTGCCCTGGGCAGTGCCATCGCTCTTGTCATTGTTCTCTGCTCTGGACTCCCTCCAGGCGCCCTCACCAGCAGAATCTCCTCCAGATGTTTGAGCTCCCGTTCCAGGGGCTGCAGCTCTGGGAACTGTCCCCGATAGTCATCCAGGGCCGAGGCCAGGAGGCTGATGGCCTCCTCCAGCCCCGAGTCCACGGCCTTCACCCGTGGGACCGCTGGTGGGCTGGTGGCCAGGTGTGGGGCTGGGACGTGCCCCTCCTCTGCAGGAGCCTGTGCCAACACCACGGCCGGCGTGGGGGCTTCACTTCCACAAACGTCCTGCGCTGGTGCAGGGCTTGCCGCTGCCTCAGCCTCTACCTCACAGGTTGCAGCCCACGCCACCATGGCGCGTGGCTTGGCCTCAGGGCCACTGTCCTTCCCTGCCCAGGTCTCTGGCACCGAATTCGAGGCACCAGGGAGGGAGTCATCGTCCAGCTTGCCCACATCGCGTTCCTCCAGGCTGGGAGAGGGCTCCCATGGGCTCTCCATAGCCTTGGCCTCCATGCTCGCATCCACACTGGCTTCACTGATGTGGCTGAGAGTCCGGGTGTAGGGCACATGCCCGTTGGCCACCGCATCCTTCTTGCGGCCGTCCTGCTCCTCAGGGGGCCCAGGCAGATCCGTCCCAGCGGGGATGCCACCACCAGCCCCAGTCTCCTCCTGCTGCTGTGAGAAGGAGATCTCGATGGCGGGGGCCGAGGCCTGCACCTCGGGCTGCACGATGGGCTTGTGGGCGGCGTGGCGGGTGCTGCTGGACAGCTGGGGGCTGGAGGAGTCATCCGACGACTCAGAGGAGATGGACCAAGCTGTGCCGTTCTCCAGCTCCTCCTGACGCCGCAGCATGTTCTAGGGAAGGGACAACGACATGTCAAGAGGCATTGAAGCTGCTGTGCTCTTTGGGGCAGGAATGGGCTCTGCTTGGTGCGCTGCTGCCCCTTCCAGCTGCAGGGACCCAACCATGGTGCCAGTGGCTCTACCAGCACGGGGAGATGGGGTCCACAGCGGCAAGAGAGCAACAGCCCCACCACCAGCCTGCAGAGGGCAGCAGCAGTGTCACATCAACGTCACACCGATGTCACACCCACACCACGTTGACATTGCACCCCTGTCACCAACGCTGGGCACCACACCACCGCACCGGCGGCCACATCGGTGTGACATCAGTGTCACCCCAGCATCACACCGTTGTCATCCCGATGTCACACCGGTGTCACCCCATCACACAACCAATGCCACACCAGCACCACACCGATGTCAAGCGAGAGTCACGCCAGCACCACGTTAGCACCGCATTGGCCATCACGCCACCGCCATGGCACGGCATTGCCACCAGCATAGGGACAAGGCCAGGTCTTCTACTCGCTGGTGAGCAGGAGTTGAGCAGCTACACTACAGCAGGATGGCCACGCCGCTGGGCTACGCTACGGGCCGGCTCCAGCCATCGCACTTACGCGGCCCGGCTGCGGCCATCTCCCGAGCTCGACCGAGGAGACGTCGCCGCAAGAGCAGCTCCGAGACATCTTCTCCAAGAGTGTCTCCCGAAAGATGTCCAACAAGGACCAACCGTGCTTGTCGGCTGCCCGCATTGGGCTCTTGGGCAGAGAGAAGAGGAGCTGTGAGGGCAGGACGGCCAGCGCCGGGAGCCGTGGCCGGATGGATGGAGCTGTGCCACCCATTGGGACTTCCCCTGGCACGCTCAACTCAATAAAGCAAACCCCACCATGGGCACTTCAACCCAACCATGGCCGCCCAGCTCCATACTTACATAGAAGGCCTGCTCCCGCAGGGACGGCGTATCGGGTGGGCTCTGGTTATAGGTGGAGAAGCGTTTGTTCACTGTGGAGGCCTTGTTGACGGTGCTGGCTGCCGAGGGCTGGTCATCCTTGTCGAAGGGGCTGCAGGGGAGAGTGGGGAGGTGAGGGAAGCATCCTATTTGAGAAGGTCCCAACAGTGCAGCGAGCCGGAGGGTGTCGGACAGCACTTTGAGGGGCTCTTCAGCCCAACTCTGGCTTTCCAGAACTGAAGGCTGATTTTGGGATGGGTGAAAGCTCGGAATAGGCCAGTTGTTGGACCCCATTCCTGTTACACTCTACTGGCAAATCCTGCTGAGATACTCACTTCCAGGTCACCTCCAGGCTGAGTTTGAGGGTACCCAGGTCATTGATATCCACCGCCACAACCTGGGGGAGAGCTGCAAAGAGATCCTTGGTCTCACAGGACACGTTGCCCACCACCACGTGGTTGGCCAGGCTCTTTAACTCCGTCACCTGGGGAAGGAGGAGGAGAGGATGAGACAAAGCCATCGTCAGTCAGGCTGCTGCCAGGACGCCATCACCATGGGACAGTATCCTCTTTCCAGCAAAGGGTGGGTTTGAGTGAGGTCCAATTCCCTCACCGCCTCATGTGTTCCCAGCACAACTGCTGCAGGTGTTGCCCTAACGCAGCTCCTGCCAGGAAAGAGCCCGCTGGCCCACAGCATCCCTATCCCACTTGTGCTCTGGCCGCAGGGCCCCCTACCTTGATGGAGAGGAACTCAGTGATGAGAGGCAAGAAAACCATCTCCTCGCTGTCCCACACCTGCTTGCTGTTCACCTCGATGCGTCCCCGCAGCTTCCACCGCTGCCGCCCGTACTTCATGAAGATCTGGGGGAAAAGCAGAGGCATGGCACGGGCTGCCCAGAGAGGTGGTGGTCAGACAGCCAAGGTTAGGCTGCACAGTGCTCTGAGCACTGATGGAGCTGTGGGTGCCCCTGCTTATTGCAGGGAGCGGGACCAGATGGCCTTTAAGGGTCCCTTCCAACTCAAACCATTCTATGATTCTATCATTCATGGGGCTGGGAGTTATCTCTGCAACCCCAGGCCGCCCACCACAGGTCCCCAGCATACATTCCTGCTTGACACCAGCACAGCACCCAAGGACAAGGCCCACCCGTGTCCCTCAGGCTCAGCATGGGCCACAGGAAGGAGGAGGACAGATCCCCATCCATACACCCAAGGCTCCACCAACCTCATACTGATCACCAGCGCAGAGCCGGGCGAAACCTGCCAGCCCTGCAAGAGAAGGCAGAGGGATGATAGGACACAGCAGGCTAGTGCTGCTCCAGGGCTGGGATGGGATGCGTTACCTTTCATCCGGACATGGAACTCTCCCAGCTGGCTCTCCAGCTCGCTCTCCAGCAGGCACATGTTCTGTGGGCAAGGCACGGAGCACCCATCACTCACAGCCCATAGGGTCAACGCCTCCCAGCCCACCTAGCGCCGGGTGCCTCACCTCCGTGTACTCCTTGTAGCCCTTGCTGGCCTCAGCCAGGCTCTCACGTGCCTCTCGGCTGCCCGGCGAGCCCGTGCTGTAGGCTTTGACCATGTTGTGGGCCCCATCGCGGAGCCGCCGTTGGATGCAGTAGGCTTCATACAGCTCGTCGATCTGCAAGGACAGGCCAGGGGCGCGGTGAGGGGCAGGGGGACAAGTGGCAGCAGGGGTAGTGGCTTCTCCAGGCGGTCTCCCAGTGCTCAGGGCACTGCAGGTTTGGCTTGGCAACACCAGAGCCTGGGAGCCAGGTGGTCCCAGTGCTGAGTAGAGGCCAGAAACCCACAGAAGTACCCGACCCCCAACTCCTACCTTGCTGGCATGAAACTCCAGGCGACGCAGGAAACGCTCGATTGACTTCACTTGCTGGAAAAGCAGAGATGGTGTGAGAGGCTCCCTGAGAGGGGCTGCGGGCCAGGATATGGCCCTGCCCCACACTCCTGCTGTGGGATAGGATGTGTCCCAAGAAGCAGGCTACAAGCCACCGCCAGTATCTGCTTTGTCCTCTGCCACCCTGGGTGCAGAGTCCCAACCCCGGCTGCACAGGGGAAGGTGGGTGTGGAGTGGATGTGGGGAGGCAAGGGGATGGGGCACCGCTCCTGCTTACCTTGTCCAGATCGTAGAGAAAGCCCTGGAGGAGAGAGGAGAGGGATAAGATGCAGCACAAAGCCAGCTCTGCTCACCCAGGGAGCACCCACCACCCATAGCGTGGCAGGAGGACAGGACCCCGTGCAGCCCTACACCATGGACTGTCCCCCGATGTCTCCGTAGGACACAGTTGGACCGTGAGCTGCCCCAACCATGACCAGAACCCTGAGCATCTGCACCAAGCACCTCTCCCTACAGATGCTTCTCAGCACCACTCACCAGGCGCGAATTCCTCTTGGACTCACGGATCTGGGTGCTGAGCTTCTCCAGTTCCAACTGGTGGACCTCCAGGTAGGCCCTGCGGACAGCAGCACCGCAGGCTCAGACGGGGACCTCAGCCCACCCCACCCAGCCCCACGGACACCCCTGGAGGCACCCCAATCCCAACCCCCTGGCAGCCCCAGCACTTACGTCAGGCCCTTCTTGAGCGCTTCGTACACCTCATCCAGGCGGTTGGGCTGAGGCACCTTGGGTGGTGGGGATTTGTGGGACATTGAGAACATCCTACTGACCCTGGAGCCAGTCTTGCGGGAGACGGTGGGCGTGAAGGGCGAGAGGTTCCTGCTGAGAGAAGCGAGTGAAGCAGACGTGGCCACGGTGAGCCCACGGCACCGGGGTCCCCCCCGGTGCCCGTCTCACAACAGGGAGCTCCAGAAAGGAGGCCAAGTCCCAAGAGCTCCGTCCCGACCTGCCTGCCTCTCCCACGGCTCCCCGGCACCCAGTCAAACCGGCCAGCAGGGCCGGGCGGGATGAGGCCGTGTGCGACTGCAGGGCTGGGAAATGCTGCCTGCCCCGTGTGCCTGTGTCCCCTGGGTACGTGCGGCTGCCCCAAAGTGGACACGGAAGAAAGGTTGCCCAGAGAAGGTGTGAGTTTGCCATCCCTGGAGATGCCCAAGGCCATGGACGGGACCCTGGGCAGCCTGAGCTGCAAAGGAGCACCGATCCCACAGCAGGGGGTTGGAACTAGATGAGCTTTGAGGTCCCCTCTAACCTCAGGCATTCCATGATTTACGATGCTATGACAAGGCAAACCCGCTAAGCTCACGGTGGAGAAGAGCAGGGAGTCGACCCCATCTCAGAGCACCCCGAGGTGCTGACTGTGGGGATGCCTCCATGGGACCCTCAGCTCCTTTTAGGAGGAGCAAGGGCAAACTTGCACCCGCCAGAGCCAAGCTGCTCTCCTGGAGTGACCACGGTGGCATCTCCAGCCCAGAACATTCTCTAGAGATTAACCACGCTCTGCTCCACCCCCAGTGCTTTGAGTGGCCATTGTGCATCTCTGAGGACAGAGAGGGACCTCTCAGGCGTCAGCACAGGAGCAACGTGCGGACATGTGCCTGTCACCCCCCCATCAGCACAGCAACACAGAGCACGGATGTCACAGAGATACCTCCACAACTCAGGAGCGCCACGCATCCTAACGCTACCCCTCCTGCCTTGTGCAATGCGAGCACAGCCCGGCCCCACCAGCAATGCCTCAGGGGGAACAGCCCTTCCCTTCTGCCCTCCAACGTGGCCACGTCACTTAGTCCTGCCCTGGACCTCCCATCCTACGTGACTCCTCGGAGAGCGGCCAGAAGACTTCCCCGAAGCATCGGTACGGGAAAGTGGATGTCTTGGCCTCAACCCAAGCCAACGTGATGGGCGAGTGCTTGTTTTGCACATCCATCCCTTCCCCCCTCCTCATCCGCCAAGGCTCTGGGCACCACAAGGAAGAGCTGAGTGGGGATGGGATGCTGCTCCAAGGCATGAGGAAGCTTTATGTGGGCATGTGCCCGTGCCATGGAGGTGCCCGCTGGGAGGTGCTGCTGGAGCACGGCTCGCTCGTCCCACCACTTCCCAGCTACTCCTCGCTGGGACTGGGAGGTAAGGGGAACCGAGAAGGGCTCCGGAGCACTGAAATGGCACCGTCCAAACCTACAGCATGTCTGTGTCTCAAGAACCACCCAAGGAGCTGGGAAAGGAGCAGAGGAAGGCGCAGGGTGGTTCTCCTTGACGTAAGTTTGGCACAGGAGGAGGGAGGATGTGATGGGTGCCACCAAGTCGCCAGCAGCGGAGAGGATGAGCAGGGATGAGGCCGCTTGCTGATCCTCACAACAGAGCTCATGGGCAGCCAAAAAACCCTTCCAGCACCATGTTTAGGACGGCCCAGAGGAAGCCGTGACTCACACCAGCACTGAGGGAGAAACCTGCAGCCATGGGACGTCGAGGGGCCGAGACACAAAGCTTCAAAATCACATTTGTTCCTCCACCGCAGTCATTAAATGTGCTGGGGTGGTCACAGGGCAGCCTGAGGGACTTCCTGAGGACCACCCCGCCGTGCCTGCCCTGGGACAGGGACAACCAGGTGTCGGGGTGACACGGGATGGGCTCAGCAGCCCCACTGCCACGTCTCTGGGTACCACCGATGTCCCCATGGGGAGAAGGGACAGCACCATGGGTAACACTACCGTGCCCAGCCCCCACCACGGCGCACAGCACCAGCACCCATCTCCTACCTGAAGGGCCGCTCTGCGGTGGAGTTCACCCCGGCGAACGACTGGCTCCTATTGATCTTGGCCACGAGGACTCGGCGCTGCGGCCGCGCGGACAGCGACATCGTTGAGTGTGACCTGGAGGGCCTCCCTGCGGGGACACAACGCAGCGGGGTCACCACCAGCAAGGCACGGGGCTGCCGCTGAGCAGCCCCCGGGTACATCACCACGTGGCCCATGGGAAGAGGCTGAAGCCCGATGCCCACCACGGCTCCTCCAGGACGTGGCCATGGCGAAGCCCCCGGAGCCCTGCTTGTCCCCACACGTGTCCCGCGGTCCCCCTGCCACCCGCTGCAGGCACAGCAATGGTGTGGGGCAGAACCCTGCTGCCCAGCCCTGTGAGCGGGACGGAAACCCGCAGACAACAAAACACTTTGGAAAGTCCCCGGCCTTTGCCAGGAGCTCCGCTGTCAGGAAGGGAAAGGCAGAGCTATTCCCAGCCCTCTGAGAAGTCCCCTTGGCCACTCCAGGAGCCCTGAAAATGCTGCCTGTCCTCATGGCAACGGCATCCACATGATCCACGTGTCCCGTGCAAGGTAGAACCAAGCCCTGAGTGCCAAAGCGCTGACCCAGCTGCCACATGGAGAGCATGGCCACAACTGCAGCCACCGCTGGACACAGAAGCGGAGGGTCTGTGGCTCCTCCTGGTGTAACCAACCCGGGGCTGGGGTCCCCATGGTGACACCGAGCCCTGAGCCCATCCCAGCCCTCCCCACGCAGCACGCACCTGCCCAGCCAACACAAAGGCATGCCCCAGCCTCCTCGGCACCGTGCTATGCCCCGTGTCCTCAGCACCTGGGGACACTGCACCAAGGCCACCAGGAGCCAGCAGCTGCCACCGCCGAGGGCTCCGTGCAAATGGGGCTGGGATGCAGCAGGTCCACGTCCCGCACTCAGTGCTCGGTCCGAGCTCCGTGGCTCTCGGTGTTGCCTTGGTCCCTTCAGTCACCAGGACAACGCTGCCCCAATTAAGCTCATTAGGAGGAGCTGTAATCCCTGCAGGGCCCGGGCAGATTACCCTCTGCAGGGCGGTTTAATCTGCTCCCCACTGAGCGAGCGGGGCCTGTGGCACGGGTGGGCTGAAAGAAAGCACCCAGCAGCCCCACAGCAGTGCTTGGCACACATGGAGCCCATCCTTTCCAATCCCAAGGGCACGGGGGGTATTCCAGGAGCAGGGAGCACAGAGGTGAAAGATGCTGAGGTTGTCAGCAGGGAGCAGTGGCAGGATGGAGTGGAGCTCAGTGCATCCCCAAATCCCTCAGGGGGTCCCTCACACTGGGACGTGCATCTGACCTCGAGCACCAGGACCACGACGAGCACTGCCAGCAGAGACGGCATGGCATGGCCAGCTCCATATCCTCACGCTCCATGCTGAGGACTGTGGCTTCATCCCAACCCAAAGCACCGTGACACTGCAGTTATCA
>PPHD01012034.1:1282-18338 GCA_002909625.1 Bambusicola thoracicus | reverse complement strand
CCTTCCAACCCCTACCATTCTGTGATTCTGTAATTCAGTATGGGGAACTGCCAAGTCCCAGGCACCAGGACACACTGGGGGGTTGCTGGGCGTTACCAGCTGGAGCTCCATAGAAAAAGCCTGGGGAGTCTTGGTGGGCACTCAGTTGAACATGAGTTAACCATGTACCCCTTTTTGCTAAGAAGGCTAACCGTTTCCTGAGTTGCATTAGGCAAAGGAGGTGATCCCTCTTCTTCCTCAGGTGAGGCTGTAGTATGGGGTCCAGTTCTGGGATTCCCAGTACAAGAGGAAGTTAAATGAAGGAGTCACAAAGATGACGGAGGGGTCTTGAGCATCTCCACTATGAGGAAAGGCTGAGAGAGCTAGGACTGTTCAGCCCAGGTAAGAGAAGACTGAAGGGTACCCCATTAATATCTACAAATTGTTGAAGGGAGGAGACAAAGATGATGGGGCTGGTCTCTTTTCAGTGGTGTCCAAAGCCAGGAAAAGAGACCTTGAGCACAAACTGGAGCACAGAAGGTTTCCTCTGAACACCAGGAAGCTCTTCTGTGCCGTGCAGGTGTTGGAGCACTGGCACAGGCTTCCCACAGAGGTCTCCTTGGAGATCTCAAAAAGCTGCCTGGATGCTGCCCTGGGTACCCTGCTCTGGGTGTCCCTGCTGGAGCAGAGGCTGGGCTGGATGGACCCAGAGCTCCACACCAACCTCAGCCATTCTGTGATTCTGCATGTCTTTAACTGAGATTGCCCTGGGCAGGATGGCTCAGTCCTCTGCTAATGAAACACCTTTCCTGAGGGTGTGCAGAAGGCTCTTGGAGGGGGCAGCATGCAGAGCAGATGACTCAGTCTGCAGATAGCTCATGCCCAGCCTACCTGAAAGCAAGGCAATGTGAGCTCAAGGCAATAAGGCTGCTGTTTGTTCTCCAGAAGGCCACACTTGGCTCACTGTCTTTAGTTTCACACATATCTGCCATTCATCATTTGTAGGTACAGAGTTTATGGGTGCCTAAGTTCAGATGCAGTAAAGAGGGACTCCAAAGTATGGTAAAACAGCTGTAGAAAAGAATCCTCAACCAGAATGAAGTATTACAGAAGATGTTCTCTGTGTCATTTCATTTTTGAATTTCTTTTTTGTGAAGATCAAAGCTTTGTCTGAGAAAGGCACTTCATTTGAATTTCTTTGCTGAAGTTCAGAGATGTGTTTAAAAAGTGCTGGGGGAGGAAAGGAGCTTTTATCGCTTTTGTGTCACCATTAAATCCCAATGGAGTAGTTCAGATGTGGACTAGTTCCCACCCTGAAACAAAGTTCACTCTCCAGCATTGCAAGCTAAAGGTACAGCTCTTCCACAAAAATGCCATCACAGTTCAACTAGATTTGAATTTAGGACAGGGCAGCTTTTGTAACACCTTAATGTAATGAGGCATGCAGGCATGAAGGGGGCTTCACAGTACAGCCCAGTGAGAATGGTGCTTTGTAACAGAGAGGAGAGATGATCTACCATCATCTACCATCTTGTTTATTCCTCACCAACTGGTTATTCTCCTCGTTTGCACCTCTTTATATGAACACATTATATGAAGCAGGGACAATTCTTTCTTAGTTTTTGTCTTTAGACCAGTGCTGGAACACTGCTGTTCCAATTGTGTAGTATTTGCGTAAGTGTATAATCACAAAAAGCATAAGCAAGAACTGAAAACAAAGCAAACAAAAATACATAGGCCTTTAAGCATCACCACACAGAATTCACAGCCAGACTGAATGGTAAAGTGTTGCATTACTGCAGTATGTGTGTTTGGTAAGACCTACCACCCAGGTACTAAAAGAACATCTACTTTTTACAGACAAGATTATGAATCGTGCAAGTCTCATGAAAGTATGCCATAAATGCATGTAGCACTTCAAAAGTGCTGAGACAAATGAAATCCACTCTGACCCACAGAGCGCTGCACAGCTGCCCTTCCCAGCTACACCTAAACGTCCTTCTGAAACACTTTGATTAATAGCAGCACCTATGGCCAATATGCTGCCACAGATCGGCTGACAAATGTGGAATACTGTTTTTTTCTTGGACTTTTGCTGTAGCATGTTAGAGAAAACATAGTGGCCAGAATAAGCAAGGAAGACAGGGAAAAGAATGTGAGAAATTCTAGTTTCTTGCACTGTAAAACACAAACTGCCTGTAAAGTATTATATGATCCTGTTCACTCAGCTTCTGCTCAGTCCTTATTTATGGTGACAACTGACAGGCAGCTTAGAACATGGAAAAGATACTCAGGTGTGCTGTCACGTATAGCCACCTCTGAAGGTGCAAACTATCATACGGCAGCATTGATTTATCTGAAATGCCAATGCGCACAACTCATAACCTAGAAAGGCACACTGTCATCTTCTTCAAAACACAAAGTAACAGTGACGTTCTTCTACCTTAATCATATAATCCCAACTTCTGCCAGGTTGGTTTGTCTCCTGTTGCAACTCACACTAATTCAATACAATAATTAGATTCACAGCTCTTAATTGCTTTTTTTTATTTTTTATTTGGGGTTGCAAGGGCTAGCACATCTGATGGGAGGAAGGAGAAAGCAGAGAGACCAGAGGAAACCTCGCCTAAGAAATTCATCACTCAGCTCTCCAGCTCAAGCCACACTCCTGCCCTTGTGGTCCTGTTCTGGACACGGTACCCATGCGCTCTGGGAGCCACAGAAGCTACTACTACAGTTCCAGACTTGCTGCCCACTGTCAGAAAACAGAGACGGGTTTATGTGCAGAACCAGACAGGAAAGCAACGCACATAACATGCTTTCCACAGTACCAAGTACCCTTGTCTGCTTTCTCAGGGAAGAAAAGGGAGTATAACCCAAGAGATTGTATCTAATTGTGGAGAAAGCACGGTGGGGGATGGAGGCAGAGCAGAGAGAAGAGTGAGGCAGAATAAAAATGGTAGCTCTACGAGCCAAGGGAAAGACAAGGAGAGGGAAATAAGCACAGAACATCACTTGGAAAAAAAGAGAGAGAAAAACTGTTGTATAGTCACTGTTATGCAGGCATCACTGAGCTACAACCATGGTAGCTGATTCACACAGGTACACCTCACAGTCCAGCTGCAATAGCACAGAATTCACCATCCTCGCAGTATCTTTTCTCTCCACCATCCCAAAAGAAGATCTGTGTGAGATACAAAGCTACAAGACAAAATTACTGCTGGGTTTGCACAATGAGCAATCAAGTAAGCGAGCATCTTGCAGACACATGAAAAGAAGAGGAAAGGAAGAAAAGGAAAAGAAATATGATGGAACTTCCTATAATTGCCTCCTTTGCCTTGGAGAGTGTACTTGAAATTTAATCAGTAGAATGAATACTCCACCGGAGTTCAGATGGGAACATGTGGGTACACAGCAGTGTGTCTCAATGTGATCAACACGCTGAGCTCTCCAAAGTCAGAAAACTCCAGGTACCAAGGTAGAAAGCATTAAGCTTACAGATGTCCTAACTGTAACAGGACATACAGTTGTATATTTGCAGTGTGGGATCAGTCACTGCTGAAGTGAACATCTCCACTGACAGGCAAAGTTATGAGGAAGGTGTTCAGCTCACGGCACAGGGGCCCTCAGGCTCCTGCAGGTACAGTGGCAGTGAGTGGCTTTGTTTCCAGCAAAGATGGTGGGATTCTTTGAGACAGAGAGAGATCACGGAGCACTTCAGCCCGGTGGATCTTAGTGAAAATGTGATTAACCCAGGAAAAACACCAGAAAATCCTGCAGGGTGGTAGCTGAAATTCCATAGGAAAAATAAATGAATTAGGATACAGCTTTGTTGACTGCAGCCCAGCTCACTTTCATTTGTAATGTAACAATGCTGTCGGATGTTCCCCACCACTGTTAATTAGCAGCAATGCATTTACAAATAAACATGAGTTTTGTCCTTGCTACAGACAATAACTATGCTGTTTTTACATTAACTCCTCCCAGCTCAGCTTTTTGCCCGGGACCTTCTCCAGCCTCTTTTTCTCTACCACTGCCCGTGTCCTTGCAGGGAAGGTTATGACTGCAGACAGTGTGTAGAGAAGAGGGCTACGAGCAGCAGGTATTTCAGAAGGAAATGAACACATGAACAGAAGTAAGGACAAGTACATACATAACAAATTGCATAATACAGGTGGGATGAAATAAACTGTATTACAGTCTTGCTTAGTTCTTTAGGATGATTCTTATAAGAACATGAGAAAATACTTCTAGAAAGCAAAGGCTTGAAATTGATTTTACAGTCAAGTACAATCTGATAGACCTAATAAAGGTCTGCTTTATGTGAAGAAAGAACAAAGCAGCTGAATTTTTTTCTGTGTATTTGACTTGGGGGAAGACATTCCTTGCTATTGTTAAGTCATCCCCAGCATTTATCCATAGCCCACAGTGTGTTTTGCAGAGCATACTTCACTTCTCAATACTGTAGGAGAAGGTAACTGCCTATCTCTGTTCTCTCCTCCTTTGGTTGCAAATAGCAACAAAACCATTGTTCTCAGCAAGTTATCTGCTTTCTGACAAGGCTGCTTGTCAGCTACTGTCCATGTTCTTCTTTCTGGCCACGTTCTCACATTCATGTGTTTCAACAGGAATGGAGCAGGTGTGTAGAGAAAAGAAAAATCTCTTAAGTAAAATGCTGGCTGTTTGAAAACAGTATAAAACAAATCAAAGTAATCAGAGAACAATCTCTTGTTATCAACAAAGCATTCCAAAAAGAATGTTCCTTCCACCCTGCAAGCTAAAGCAGTGCTCAGAATGGGCACAGCCGCTGAAGCACTGCAGATAGACACAGTAGCTCCTCCTTGGAAATATGAAGACTGGAAGATGTGGAGTGCATGTGTGGGAAGACAAAATGTCTTAAAGAGTGTCCAGCACCACAACTGAACTTTAGCAAACAGTAAATAGTACTTATGCTCAGTACTGCGTCATTGCCTGAAAAAATATCCCTAGCACAACTCTGATGTAGAGCTGCACCTTGCATGGACACTGGCACTGGTTATTTCTGTGGATCTTTGCTGCCCCACATCCTTGCTGTCTTTGGCTCTACCCATGTCACCGCTACCACTCTTACAGCGGGAGAAAAGTGTTAAGAAAGAGCAGCTTGATCTGACTATGCTACAGGTCAGTATACTCTTTTAAATGTTGTAGTTGTGTATTTTGGTGGCAGAGGTAATATACAAGCACCCATTTGCCTGAGGAGCAAGGTCAGCCAACTTAGCAAACTCAGACGTTGTTTACCATTGTCTCCTTATATCATTATTTAATCAAGATACGAGACGGCTGAACTTCACAGAGTACTTACAGAGATCATCCCTGCATTAATTTTTCCCCTCCTCATGAACAATTACTGGTTTCTCTGACTCTGATGGATACACTCTGCTTTTGTTTTCCATTGATCCTAGGTAGTACAGGAATAGTAAAGCAGCTCCCCTGCTACCTTCACATCATCCAGTGACACATAGCTGAAGTGTCAGGTTCTATTTGTAGCCTAGGGTTTGCCTTATCAATTTAGAAACTTCCTTCACCATAAAACCCCACTGCTCATTTTCTTGCTTCTTAAAAATTTCTTTTGTCAACTTATCCCCAAATGAAGGCTACTCCATCACTAGTCAGAACAAGCAGGTGGCCTGCGGGACACCACTGCGCAGGGAGGTTGTATACAGGGATTTCTGCTCTAAATGCTTCTCTGAGTCAGCCTGCAGTGACAGGCAGCATCACAGCTGTGAGGGTGCAGTTTAATTTCATTCAGTGAACTTCACTCAAGTTTTGATGCTGACTGGAACGCTGGAGAACACAGAAGTTCCTCTGTATGAGATTACTTTATCTCTGCCGTGGAAAGTAATCTCTGTATGCCAGAGCTTAAACCTACACAATAAGTGTAAATACACAACAAAAAAGTCTCTGTTGCAGTATGAGCAGTGTATAACAAAAGGCAACAACCTTTGTCACCAAGGGCAAGCAATGGTCCACTTTGGAAAAGGCTTTGTTTTGGGCTGGGATAGCAGACAAGAGGTTAGGCAGAAATAGCAGTATTTCTCCTTGCAAGATAGGGCCGTACATGTTACATATAACAGGAACAGTTTTCGTTTTCATTCCCCACACAAAGGAGAAATTGTAATTATGAAACCCCACAAGTTTCCTTGTGAAGCAGCTGCACAAGTGCCATTGCGACCACTCAAAAAAGGACTTCGCCTGGCATCATGGGTATGGATTTCAGAGGGCTTAGAAAAGAAGGTCTGTGCCCTTGTCAAGGTCTCAAACATACCCTAAAATCAAACCGCAAGACAGATCTGCTGCATTTCACTTTTAGCAAAGCAAGCCCTTCCTTCTGAAGCCTGGCCATTGTTTTTAGGCTGAAATACAACTTTTTAACAAGCGTTAGGAAAAAAAACCAAAAAACACAGATATATAATGTTTCCACACATTTTATCTCACCTTGAAGATATTCCTACTGAACTGACCAACTGCTAAGGTGCTAGCATTTTGTCTTACAGCCTTTTCAATGGCTGGTCAAGAGAACCTGGCTATCCTTTATGATTGTTCTTTTCATCAGTTTTATCACTGACTATTTATCTATTTATTTATAAACTTCCAGCTTGGAAGTTTAAATACAGAAGAATATAATCCAGCAAGACCCCATGTTTGACAGTTTGGATAGGGCAAAATGGAGATTCTGGGTAGGAAGAAATGGAGATCTGTTTAACAGTTAAACATCCTGTCTCTGTTTGTTGAGTATTTTTGTTTCCCTGTATCAGTTCAGATGACACTACTAAGAGCCTACAGTGCAGTCACAATTTAAGTCCAAAACACACAGAGTGTTGCACAACAACACTTGCTTTGGACTGTGCTAAGCTCTGAAATGAATCAGTGCACCCGGGGTGGAAAAGAAGGTAATAAGTGAAGGGAGAAATGGCAGTTTTTTGCTGTTGAGAAACACCACAAAGACAAAGCCAAGGAAATCTGCAGCGCTGCAGAAAAAGACACAGATAAAAGGCAGCAGCTGCACTTGAGAAGATGAAAACCAGGATGTTTTAATTCTGATTCTGTCACAACTCAATGTAGGGATTGGCTTCTCCCATGATTCAGTTCTCTGCTGCTCAAAACCAGCATAGCAGCACCTCCGAAGTGTGCTCTGCTACTGGACTGTGCATCCCACTGCTCTTCCTGGTAGAAGCAAGCTAAGGACTGATAAAAGCACAGGAGATTCACACAGCGGCTTGCAGCTGACAAGTGGGGATGCAGTGCCTGCAGTCTTCAAGTTCCCAGCAAGAAACAAAACACCTCCCATGCAGCAGTGGACTGATGTACATGAAGCAGTGATCTCTCCTTCTTCCCATCCTGCACAGAGGATGCTTTTCTATCCAATGGAGTGGTGAGAGCTGCCAGACACCCGGGGCCAGGCGAGATATTGGCAAAGGCAGTGAAGCTGCAGACAAGAAATGGGCTGTGACCACACTTCAGATTCACTTTGGTGCTGGTGATACAGACACCGCCTGCGGGCCCAGGCTTGGCTGGCCGCCCACGGCACCACACGGAGCAGGCACTTAAGGGGAGAAAATGAACTATAGTAGCTGCTGGGGAGTTTGATGGATGAGGCAAATGAGCTGCCGACCCCAGCACTCCCTGGGAGGCCCGTGGGCGGCCTATGCAACTCCCTGCGGCCGTGTTCCTGACCGAGGCGCTCCTAGGCCGCGCGCCGTGGCCAGCCTTCATGAATAGTAAATGGCGTCCCAAACCTCTGGAGCTATGCTGGGTATTTTGCTGAGTGCCTCCTTGAAAGCAGAAAACAAAGGCAAAATCTAGTGTCCTCAGCAAGCTAAAGCTGGGGAAAAGAAAAAAAAAAGTAAAAATCCCCCGGCAGTGGTGACAGGAGGTTAAGGGAAAGCTTTGTTGTAGAACTGTGTCGCGGTATCTCTCAGCTACATACTGAAAACAACCGCAAATGATACGGGAAAGGAGGCACCTTCGAGTCCCCAGTCAAGTCTTAGACAAAACAAGAACTTTTTTCCTGCTCTTTTAGGTATCCACATTAGAAAGATAGGGTTTTTTTTAGAAGTTTTGCTAGAGAAAGTAATTTCATATTTAATTCAAAATGTTGAACTATTTTAATTAAATTAGGAGTGGATTTTTTTTTTTTTTTTTTCCCCAGTAGTAATCAGTTTTTGTCCTTGGAGATTAAATTAACGTGTTAGAGCCTCTGGAATTACAAAAGGGTTTGGTGGTTTTTGTTTGTTTGTTTGCTTTGTTTTGTGTTATTTTTCCTAAGGTAAAATTACTGCAAAGCAGCAGCATTAAGCAGCAACTTCGGTGTTACAAGGGGAATGAATTTACTTTCAAGCACCTTTTATGAAACCACAATGGAAAAAAAAAAAAAAAAATAAAAAAAAAAAGAAGGAAAGGAAAGTCAAGGTTCCTAGATTTGTTTTGTTTTTAAAAGCAGAGCTCTCTGTAATCATTTCACTACACAGAACTGCCTGAACCCAGCAAGTCACTTGAACTGCATGTCATCTTAAAGAAGGGAAAACACAGTGTTGTGCCATTCTACAGAGTAATCCAGGTATGCTTGGATGTGTTTACATGTGTACATATGTGCACAGTGAGGAAGGGACTAATAGCAGGGATTTATTTGCAGCTCTCTGACGTTCATCAAAGTGTACATTGTGGTACCATGTAGTTTATGCTATAGCTTGCCTTATAAGGACTTCTCTGCTAATGAGTTTCTGTTATTAAGCTGAAATGCAGTTGTCAAACATCATGACCACAACACTGACAGGTCCCCATCCTGCACACTGCTCCAGGGGCAGCCCTGCTCATCTTCATTATTTCTGGAGAAATACACCGTATCTACTCCAAACAAATACTGTCTACTCTCTAAATACAGAATGCATTTTCTGGGAATTTATAAGTAAACCCAATATTAACAATTACAGTACTGTAGAGTATGGTGTAAAGATATCAAGGTTAGAGAACAGTGAAAGACAAAATGTGCATGTTCCCAATCCCTCATGTCCCACTTTTTTGAAAATACACAATATTCATGTCTGAGAGCTCTGTGAAATAATAACCACCAAAGGGTTAATAAAATGCATTTAACTTTCCACTGCTTCTACAAGAGATGTAATATAGATGTGTGCCATCCATCTCTTCCTTTCATTGCTTATAGCAAAAGCAAAAGTGTTTTACAAGTTTCATCATAATGATTCCTTCCTTTCCTTGATGGTGCTCATCACAGATAAGGATACCTGCAGAAACTTATTTGTCCAGCACATAAATATAAAGTTCATTACTTGGACAAAATACACCAAAATAAAATAAACAAACTGAATACAATTCAGTTAGTGCATGGCTGAATTTGGTTCAGTATTTTTCTTTACAACTCTAAGAACAATCTACTCAATTTCTTACAAAGAGGTCCAACCAGGTCAGAGGCAACAATAAAGCTAGAGTAAATAAAAATAAAAACAAAAATACATACATATTCTGTCTTCATAGTTGCTCTATTTCAACCAAATCATTATTTCATTTATTATTATCAATTATTGTTATTTACAGAGAAAGACACTTCCAAATCTAAGCGGTAAAAATGGGCATAGGTACAAGAACAGAATGTTCCAGTCATATGCAATATAATAATAAAATGGGAAAACGGTGTGTATTTGTTAAAGAGAGCAGTTATACTTGATAGATATAAATCACACACCTTTGTGATCCATTACTCTTAGACAAATGCCTCTCACTGGATGTAACATTTGGAGACACATAAACTCACTGGAGCATGGTGTGCACTTGTACCTGATTGTGTTTTTCAGGTTCCACAAAGTGTTTCTTAATTGCCTCAGACCAAGGAGAAATTATGTTGCAGCTTAATGTGAGATGACTTTTTTCCTTAACCTTCTTGATATTTGCTCCTAGCAACCACCTTCACAGCCTTTTGCTTTTCTCCAGGACGTTAGCAGAAGAGTGGAGGTGAAAATCCATGTATGCAGAAAGGAAAAGGGAAATCTAAATATACTATTGAACTTCTGTATTGAGCAATAGATAAAGAAGTGTGTCTTCAGGAACCAGGGCTTAACCATCCTGTAACTATGTTCATCTCTGGGCAATATTTCATTACCACTTCAAATCTCACATTTTGTCTTCTGAGAAAAACATGAAAAAAAAAGAGGATCAAAGCAAAAAATAAGCCCCAAACAGAAGAAAATTCTGTTTGCAAAGCTATTTTAAGTTCATACCTCACGGTGACACAATCTTCAGTTTGTTTTTGTTCTGGCTGATACTGCATTATCGTCATGTGTATTGCTAACTGGCACTAGCAGCATCATATGTTAAAACATTTCAGAGCCTGAGAAGGAATGGGATGGAGATGTGCTGGGGGAGGATCAGAGGAGCGTTAGGGAGAAGGTCTTCAGCAGAGCATCATGGACACAGAACTGGCTCCCCGTGGCAGTGGGCATGGCCCCAGTGCCGGAGTTCTAGGGGTGTTTGGATGGCACTCTCAGACAAAGGGTTTGGATTTTGGGTGTTGTGTGGAGCCTGGAGTTTGAACTGTAGAGGAAAAATTCAAGCTTGCATTTTCCTACGTTCAATCTCTCACACTCTTGTTTCGAGCAAATGTTAAATTCATGCCTTATCAATTATTTATGATGAACTACATTATTTTCAGTCCACATATGCAAAAGTTAGGACTTAACTTAAAAGTGCTACTAAGGGGCTGTGTGAGTTCATGGCGGTAACTTACTCTATTAGCCTGACTGCAAAACAGATAGTAGGCATTTCCTTGTAAAATTTATTGTGCAGGAATCATCAACTGTCCATAAATGTTTTCATGTTTAAAATGCTATTTTTCATATGTTGAACAATTTGAAAGAGTTCTGTTAGTTTCTTCCCGTTCCTACTGATACTGTGCTTTCATCAGCATTTATGATCTATGATGATCTGGTATGAGGCCTGTGGCCATTTTGTGTTTTCCACTTGGGGATTCAGCACTAATTTCCAATGCCTGTTGTTTAACTGTGCTTAGTAGTAGGCTTGTTTGATGGCTTTGCAAGCAATCTATTGGACAGTTGCATCAAATTTCCAAGGGATTACAAGAGTAATTTTTTTTGAATCCTCCTGCTGTGTCATGTACATTGTGCGTGATTATACGTTCACTGTTACATGGTTATCATTTGCTGATGGAAATACAAATCCCAGGAGGTGATTCATTCCAGGATTCAGCGGACTTAGAATTTGATTTTGCTATTTTAGATGACTTGATAAATCATACAGATTAAAATACACTGAGATTGCTGGCCAGGTCACCTTCGTCAGAGGACAAAAGAATTATGTGTGATTTGAGACACATCTAGCTGGCAGACATGATCTTTACTTCAGAAGCAGGATGGTCAAACCAGGTTTGACTGACACTCAGAGAAGTGATGGCCTACTATTGGTTTTGGAATGAATATATAGGAAGTAAATTACACAATAAATAGGGAAATCAGAAGAATATCTGATTTTGCCCTCCATCTGCCATAAGTTCAAGTTTCAGGATCCAGCTGACAGTGGAATGGAGGAGCCCTTGTGGTAAAAAGTAGAAGTGACAGTGTCACGGGATAAACGCATGTGAAACACATTTCAGAAATACAGCAATAAGAAGTTATCTCATCTACATTCTAATTGTAAGTTAAATATTTATATATACAGACTTAGACATAGGTATATATCCTAGTTGCAACTTTTCAAACAGAAATATAAAATGGCGCTGTATCCTGAGATTTTAGTCCAAATAAAATAGATGCTGCCCTGAAAGTGCACTGTGTTCATGTTTTTCTTAAAAAACAACAGCAGTAATGACAAAACTTTATATATGCAGTGCTGGTATAAAATCAAGGCTAATCAAAACATTGGAAGTATTTTAAGGGCAATCATATACATAAGCACACACTCACATCCACATGCAAATATATAAAGTGTGTCAGGAATATTTATTTTACTGAAGTTGACACAAGTACACATTTAAGTGAACAAGCCATCTGTTTCCACTGCGCCCTCATCATAATGTCAACATTTCACTGCTCTCTCTTATGTACTATATGCATGGATGCACACTGTGCGTTACTAACAGTGTAAGCAGATGCTGTGACTTATTTGCACTTGTAAAAATGTAATTGCATTTAGTTATTCTGAAATTATATTGTTAATACAGTCATGACAGAATTGCACCAGTTTGTAGATACACAAATCGCAACACTCATTCAACTACTTAACGATTTCAAAAACAATAAGTTGGAGTTTATTCTTCCTTCCAGATATTGCAATATACCACTGACCCAAACCCAACTTGTTTTTTACATTAAGAGCTCTTAAAGAGCAGAAAGGTTTTTGACTTACAAGTCACCAAAACCACTGTTGGCTCTTTTTGAATGCTGAGACTCAGCACCTCCTTCCTGCTGCCATTCAGGAATAAGGCAAGGTGCTGCTGCCCAACGTGAGACCTCTCTAGCTGAAGTGGTTGGATTTCTCCCCATTTGTACCATGGCTAGATGGGCTCCATAAAAACCTCCTTATCCCCTCTGATAAAGGCCAGTTCAGGGGTTCTGAGATACATGGGGGCCATGGTTTGGACAGTGCAAATGAGCAGTGTATTGTGACTATCCATAGGGACTTCCCCAAAGTGATGCACACAAAGTTACTGGTGGCTACATGTAGTCATAAAGGCCACCCTTGAGGATCAGTGTGCACAAACCATCTGCTTCCAGCTGATACCACACAAAAGAGGTATGCTAGGGGAAAAAGGCAGAGTCCCAGCTGTCCTTAAAATGGTGTGACTAAAGGAAGGCTTAAAATAGTATGGCTGTTGAAATTAAATATTTAACAAGACAAAATGCAATAACAAATGTGTAAAGCATAACGCTGGACAGTGCTGGAGACTTCTGTCCCAGGTAACAAGATCTGCCCGCACATCTACCTGTCAAACTCCATGAAGCCTCTGCCTCATCCTCCTCATCCTTCCTGGAACCTCTCCCTAGAGATGTCACTACTGCGCTGCAGTCCCGTAATGATGACACAGCTGGCAGGCAAAGACTGACAATTGTTATGCAAAATGTTTCCTTTATGGACATTTTCATCTCCCACTGCCCTTTCACCCCTGCTGCACCAACCTTGCCTAATGTTTTGTGTAATCCCACATCAGTTTGAACAAGTACTAGATCTTCATCAAAACTTTGTTTGAAATAGGATCTGAAATACGGTGGGTATTTTTTCTCCTGAAAGTACTTCTCACAACGTTCTCTATTGCCTAACCAAGTATTTCAGAATTTAACCAGATCAAAATTATTAAGTCCACATTCCAGACTTTTATGAGTAACTGAAGAAAACAGGTGACAAATTTAATAGCAAATAAATGATTTTAGAAATCTGCCCTGAGTAATGCTACTTTAAAAAAAAAATTAAATACATTTTTTATGATTTTAATTCATTGATTTCAATGGGAACATTGCCCTAAAAGGAGCCACAAAACTGGTAGTGGAACTGTTATTTTAATTGCTGGAAAATTACCAAGCTTTTTTATTCCCTCCTGTAGTCTTCATACTTAGTTACTGAAAGACAGCTCTTAATCTCCTTCTGCTTCTCCACACTTAGCTATAAATCACTACCAGTTATGTTAGCTGGATTCTCAGGAAAAAAAAAAAAAGAAGTTAATGATGCTTCTGGTAATAGTTTAAAAATATAGTATGCCCATGATGAATTTATACAAAGGCTGAAAAGCTAACAGTTGGGTACCAAACACCAGATTCCTTCATTAGTTTTCTAAGTAGCACAGAAAAGGAAGCAAATACTTGCATATAGATGAACATATTTGCAATGAGTACGCATTTTAAGATTTTAAACTTAAATTTCACAGCATCTTTCAGCAGGTTCTGCCATTCTGAGTCATCTTCTGACATTTTGCAAAGTCAGACATTACCTCATACATCAATTTTTCATACATGCAGAAGAGAAGAGACGTACTGATTTAGGGAAACTGACAAAGGCTCGGCAGATTTCCTGCTCTGTCAGTGCACCATGTCAAAATAAAAAAAAGAAAGCGGTTTTACTGTAAATGAGGATTTGTGTCTTGTAAAAGCAATGGCCTTTTTAATTGGAGGCTTGCAAATGCATTTGAGTTTTATGAAGAACTGAAATAGCAGCGAGGATTTTGAAGTATTAGATCTTCATCAAAACGTAGTCTGTTTGATATAGAAAGACTAATTGTTTTTGTTAATGATAGTTCAAAGTTACATGAGATCTCTTTTAGCTTTACATACATACATATATATTTAACAGGTCACCCAGGGATGTGGTGGAGTCACTGTCCCTGGAGGTGTTCAAGAACTGTGTGGATGTAGCACAGAGGGACATGTTTAGTAGGCATAGTGGGAATGTGCGGACCGATGGACTATATGGTCTTAGAAGTCTTGTCCAACCTGAATGATTCTGTGATTCTATATGAAAATATTTAAAAGGTTGTTTGTTTTTATTGTTTTGTTTCTGTTAACCCAATGTAGCATCAGCTCACAGTGTTTCAAAGGTTATGGTGTATTGTCCTTGACTAATGCAAATCCTGACGGTATGTCTAACTCTTCTTCTGAAATTTAGTATGAACTAGAAATTTAATTACATATTGTACATAAGTAAGTGTAATTTCAGCTTTAAAGGCAGGGTATGATGGGAAAAAAACAAACAAAAAACCCCATAACTTTATTCAGATACCAAATCTAAATTTAGACCTGTGGTTTTATATCTTGGTATGCAGATGACTATCTAGTGAGCACTGAAATTATGCAGCAAAAACTATGGAAATGATCAGCACTGACATGCTTCTCTTTTTTTCCTTGAGAAAAAACTGTCCAAAATCTTTCTAACAAGCTGCACTGCAGTATGTTCCCTGATTGCACCTGTTCTTCTGATGCTCTAGAGGAGATGGGGCAAGCTAGTGCTCTCTAGTGTGCTACAAACTGTGTTGTAACAAGGCAAACAGAATGTTAATGCAAGGAAGCAGATTGTATGAACCTGACAATAACCTCGAAATGCAGAAGGTGGATGGATGGGAATATAGAGGTCTGTCCTGGATGTGCAACGTCATGCATAAGAAGGGACAGAAAGGAACAGTTGCTAAAAATACTAGCATGCCAACTGCAAACTCAAAAATATAGAGAAAGAATTTATAATTATTTGGAAATAGAAACTACTACTTGAATATTTGTTAATTCTGAAAACAGTACATCCAGATGTTTGTTTCATAGTCTGTGCTTGGCTTATGAATACACAGAAGTACCTTCATTCCATAATGCATAGAAGGAGAAAATATCTTCAGACACTTTGCAACTAACACATACTGAGTATACCAGTAATAGAACATCGGCATTTACAAATAGTCTTCATCAAGTCATTTTTAGTAACAGAACAGAAAATTCTTTTTTAACATCTTCATCAGTGACATCAACAGTGGGATGAAATGTACCCTCAGCAAGTTAGCAAATGACACGTGTCTGTGTGGTGTGTTCAGTACACCTATGCGATGAGATTTGATCCAGAGACCTAGACAGGTTTGAGCAGTGGGTCCATGAGAACCTTGTGAGGTTCAACAATGCCAAGTGCAAGGTCTTGCACATGGGTCGTGGCAATCTCCACAATCAGTACAAGCTGGGGGGTGTAAGGTAGAGCACAGCCATGCTGAAAAAAACATGGGAGTACTGGCAGATGGCAAGTTGGACATTAGCTGCAATGAGCCCTTGCAGCACAGAAGGCCAATCATATCCTGGGGTGCATCAAAAGAAAGGTGACCAGGAGGGCAAGGGAGGTGATCGTGCCCCTCTACTCTGCTCTCAGTACAGTACTTACCTTGAGTACTGTGTCCAGATGTAGAGTTATCAGTGCAGGTGAGACGCAGACCTGTTGGAGTGCATCCAGAGGAGGGACTCAAAGATGATCAGAGGGCTGGAACACCTCCCCTGTGAGGACAGGCTGAGAGATCTGGGATTGTTCAGCCTGGAGAAGAGAAGGCTCTGGGGAGACATGAGAGCGGCCTTTCAGTATGTAAGAGGGGCTATTGGAAAGAAGGGGGCAGGCTCTTTAGCAGGGTTTGTTGTGGTAGGACAAGGGGAAATGGTTTTTCATGGTCTTTCATAGTGACACAAAAAAAGGTCTGACAGAATCTCAAGGACCAGTACAGCTTTTATATAATTTTAAAAGCTTCTTAATTTTAAAAGGAAGAGAATCTCCTTTCCTGTATGGCTTCTCATTCAAGCATGTAATGCAGCAAAGGATATAAAGGCAGGTATATACACAGAACTGGCTCTAAACAAGCACCAGGGCATTTCACTACTACATTTTAAGAGGAGCCTATTTACAGCTCTGCTAACAAGAACAACATCCTTGACTAGAGAATCAGAAATTACTGCCTTAAAGGAGGATTCACCTACTAGCAAAGAAGTTGAAATATTCAAACAGTATTGTTAAATCTGAGTCGGTATTTCTGCAGCTAACATCATCTCACTGTAACATTAAAGCAGCATTAGAAAGCCATTTTGTGCTTTTCTGTTCTCAGTAAGAAAATTCTATGCATTCACAGTGAGGCTTTTCTATGCTGACAGAGATGATCTTGCACATTAGCAGGTCACATTACTCAATATACAATAAAGCAGTACTTTATCTTGCAATTTTTAATCCTCCAGGATTTCCTGCTATATCTCAAAGGTATAAAACAACCCCCAGCTCCCAGATATTATTACTTAATACCACCTTGGTTGGAAAACTAAAATAGCTTTGCTTCTGTTCTGAAGATCAGACATAGAATTACTTTGAGAATATAGTCCTTCCCACTCTATTAATTTAACTGACTTCTTTGAAATCTTTTCTGTGGCTTTGGACTGGCAACCTGAAGACAGTTCTGCTTCATGGCCAAGAAAAGGGCTTGTTTTTCTCTGGTTTAAACATTGCTGAAAGAAATACTGGACTGTAATCCCACTTATACTATCATTCTGTTTTATTACCTAGTAAGTCTTTACTTACTCTC
>PPHD01012033.1:0-18338 GCA_002909625.1 Bambusicola thoracicus | reverse complement strand
ATATTGGATTTGAGGAAGCAAAATTAGGAGAGAGCTCAGTCCTCTTCTGCTGATATGAAATGTTACCTGTCTGCAAGGAAAAATTATATGGGCTGGTGGGATTTTTGGTTGGTTTTGTTTTGCCTAGCTTACTTTCTCTGGTTTAATAGTACAAGTGGGGCAAGGTGAAATCAATCATTTGAAGCCTCAAAGAACTGCGACTTCCAATGAGGAACCTCTGCTCTGAGTGTTGGTGGAGGCTGCTGTGTCCTTAGAAGGACTGGGAGAGCACTGAACCAACTTCTTGTTGCATTGATGTTATTTACCTTCACGCAGTTCTCCTATAAAATGAACTGATACCATTATGGAAGATATGTTTGTTCTCAAAGTTTGCTTATAATAGCAAGCGTTGTACTTTTTAGAAGCTGATACTTCAAGATACTTCAAGTTGTGTTGTTATTTCTTGATCTGCAAATGAGTTCAGTTTTTTTTAGTCTCCATGCACTCTAGACAGATTTCTTTAAGACATGACAAATTGCATCAGAAGAGCATTACCTCTTAATTCTACCTTCACCTCTAACATGTGAGATGTTACTCTACACTGTAACTGTTTATCAAGATGACCCTAATGCTATAATACCAGGCATACATGTTGCTTTTGACATTATGAAAAGCTGAAAATCATACAGTCGTGCTGTACTGTTCCATATACTTTACAAGAAAAAGCAATGCTTTGTGCTGCTAATGCAATATTTTCTCTCTGTGTAATACAGGCATACTTTTCCTTTCACCATTAATTTATTTTGCTGCACTTATTTCCAGACAAACGTTACTTTTCCATATCTGGTGGCAAATTCTTTCTTTCTCTGAGGTGTTTTAAATTCAAGGAGCATCAGGTTTTTCATATATCATACTCATTTTAAATAATTGACACAGGAAAAACATGTGAGTTCCTTTTTCATTTTATTGCCAATGTTATTTTTGACATCCTAGGTAGATGTATAGTAAAAATTCTACCAATTGAAAACTGTTCATCTCCCTGGTTACGAGTTAGTCTCACTTTGTTGGAAAGGTGGCATAAGGTACAAGACAGGATGGCCATTGCATGACCGTCTGTCCTGAATAGATGCCTGTGCATTTATGGCAGGTCTCTTTTCCAACATGAAAAAGTGCTGGGTTGAATGCTGAGCACCATGCCTTGTAGCACCATAGGTTCCTCTGGTTGCTGGCAAGTTGCTTAGAGCAGTCGGGCTTTAATAGGGACCACAGCTGGGGAATTGCCCCTGCTCCTATCTAGGCACATCCCATGTGCTTGTATTTGATGCTTTGTTTTGGCCTGTTGTACCTTGTAAAGCTTTCCAGTGACTTCTGTGCCACAGCGGTGGTGTACACCACTGGAATGTGGCCTTCTGAATCAGTCGTGCTGGTAGCAGAAATCTCTGATTTGCAAGGACAAGTCTGCCACAGAGCAGGGCCCAGCAGTACGCTGTTCCTGGGATGAGAGCTTGGAACATGAAGGAGCTTGCCTTCTGAGACACTTTCCCACACTAACTGCACTATCTGTTGCCTGATCTCCAGATTATTTCTTTCTTTCTGAAGCAATTCAGGAGCAGGAGAGTATCAATTAAAAACCATTGTTGCTTGAAGGCTTGTGCAAGTTCATGTGGTCCAAGCACGCTTAATGACAGACTTCACATAATGTGTAGAATTCTAGTAGAGTTTTACAAATGTAGGTGCTAAGAAAACATTTTCCAAAGCAGTCTATTTGATCCAGACAACAGTAAAAGGTGAGAGCATACGCTTCAAGTTTGCCATCAGGGACCCACAGTCACCAGGAGTAAACTTCCATGAGGACTGCAGAGCTGTGTCCCCTCCTTGGCCTCCTGGCAAACCTGAGGGCCAAGCGTGCTGCAAGCCAACTGCAGAAACTGGTCTGGAGTGAAAGCTTGTGCTAACAACATGATTATTGACTTCGGTGGGATTGACTTCATCCATTGCATCGTACATTTCTACACGGGGAGGAGGAGGTTGGCAGACGAGAAAAGAGGGTCTGTGCCCACACAGATTTACGCAGTACACCTGTGATAGGGACAGCCACAATTTGACTCTAAAAGTGACCTCAAGCAGCATTAAAATTCTATTTAACGTGTTACCAATGTAAACAGGAAGCGCAATAAAGCGTTTTCACCTGGCCCGCTCTGTGCCGGGTTTCAGCCTCAAGTATGACAGAATGATGAAATTGGTGCACAACTGCCCACTCCTTGTAATTAAGCAAATTACACTTTCCTCAAAGAAGGCTTTTTTTGTTGCTGATTTCCATAAGGTCACATCTAGAGAAGGGCAGCGTAAAACCAACAGGCACACGTGTAAAAGTGTAGCTGGCAGAAGAACAAGTCTGAGTAAAAAGTCCACCCAACATTAAATTGAATTAAATTAATCATCATTGTTACCACATTCATTTTTGGAATGATTATTTAAAAAGGAGTGTTAAATAGTAACAGAATCATGCACGTGTCATTTGCCTTTAAAATACGCTATATGGTGAAGAAAAAAGCCTCAGTTACTCGGTTTAATTTATTCATAAGAGGTTTCTAAACAAATTGTGTAATGAAATTGCATACTGACAGTAGGCATTTAGTTACACTGATTTGTAGCAGTCGGATCATTTAAATACAATGCGTCATAAATATTTCAAGTTAGGGGAAAAAATCCAAATCCTGAAAGCACTGTTTTAAGAAGGACTTGTATAGTTGTTTATGCTCTGCAGTGCTTGTAAAACAGTTGACTCCTGCATAAGTTGATAGTTTTATTAGTAGTATCTTGAAGTGATCCTTTTTGCCTAGATATGGGTTTTCACTGGGATGCTGGTTCATATAAAGTCTGTTTCACTGAAATGGTCCACTAACTTGTCACTACAGATTTTGACTGTGTTAGTATTAGAAAGTCCTGCTGGAGCTTACACTGTTATTACACTTTCTTGGAGGGAAAAAATAACACAAACTTTTATATTTCACAAAGGGAGATAAAAACTGGAAAATAAAACTGCCTGTAAACAAGAATAAAATAGCAGCTTTCAGGCACAGGATGAAAGCTTGCATCTGGAATCCCACCCAGAACCAACTTTGCAGCAGCCAGAAGGAGCACGGTCTGGCAGAGCAAAGCAAATTTATACTCAGGAGGAACATAGCTGAAGCTGCATCCTTGCGTCAGGGGACAATGCAGGATGAGCTTTAAGACCCTAGTTGATTAGAGAGCGCTGTGGTCTTATCACGTGCTCTTGCACTCCCGTGGGGCAAAGCAAACCATAGCTTGCTATTGGGCTTTATTGTGCCTGTGGAAGGAAACTGAAATTCTCCAGACAAATTTAGTTGAGGCACAAAATTAGAACACACACACACAAAAAAGCAAATGTTTACACTTGGTTTTGACAATTTATTTTCTTGTGGAACCGAGAGATACAAAGGAAGCATGGGCTCAGTAGAAAGCTTTGACTTGAGAATTGCCTTTAAGAGTAATTTGATTTCAGTTTCTGGTTCTGCAGAAGCCCATTTACTGGCATATGAATACTTGACAATTCTGCAAGATGACTTATTTTGTTTTTGCCATAGAGAGCCAGCTCAAGCAGTCTCTGTGCGTACCCAGTAAGGGAACAAGACAATGAACACAAGTTCCCTGTGTGTAGCCCACCAGCAAAAACAGGCCTACCAGCTACCACTGTTAAAATAACTGCATCTTTTTTTAAAGATTATAAAACTAGTCAATGTGGCATGGATCAAACTGAGAGCACCAAGGTAATCTCTCCCAGCTAGCAGAAGCCCCAAGTGACGATCAGCCAGATCGCCATCAACCATCATTTTGGTAGACATTTATATCAGATATAACCCTGAAAATTAAAGATGAATACATAATGAACACATCAGTTTTGATGGTTTTAAAGATGATCCATGTATTATATTTATTCCTGATCTGTATCCTCTTCTGCTCTATAACACAGATGCCTTGAAGCAAGCCTGCATGTGCATGTGTGGGTTGCTAGTCCTTCAGTCTTGTGTTGCAGGGAATGACAAGCGTGCAGTGATTTGTCCTCCCTGTCTTTGCATGGGAACTGTGGAGGTAGCATCTGAGGTGCTATTGAAATTTTAATAGAAGGAGTGCCAAGTCTCGAACAAAAACATCCTTTTTTGCTAGAGGTTCACTGGCCACTGGGGCCTAACAGGTGTCAACAAATAAAAAGTGTCAGTTTGTTTAGACTAAAATTTTTTGGTTTTGCTTTTTAGTTGCTGAAAACTCACTCAAGTTTGTTTTGATACTGCTATAAATCCTCTAATTCCCAGAGTCAGGTGGAAAAAAAAAAAAAATCAGTTGGTAGAAATTGAGTATGGGAGAGAGAAATCAGAGTATTTGAATTTTTGAACAAGAAAAAACTTCAAGGCAAACAATGGAATTACTTGCTTTCCTTCGAGTTTCCAAGATATTGAGTTTTTTTACCTGTTACATGCTGTTATTAACCAGAAGTACTAACAGTCGTGTTTAGAATAAGCACACCAAGTCATCTGTTCAACCCAATTTGAATTAAAACAAATCAACAAAACGAAGAGGGCCTGAGTGAGAAAGTATGCCTGCCCATAGAAACATTAAACCTTTAAACTTAGACTGTCTGGATTTGTTATTTAGTAGCTTGTGTAATTATAATGTTTGTTGCTTTATTTAGATGAACAGTTTGGCTCTGGCTACCTTTGTTCTCAGCATACAGAAGATTTGGCACGTTGCATACAATGAATGGTACGATTAGAGAGGGGAGACCTGCAAAGGACATCCTCCCAAGGCAGATTGGCAGGCAAGAGCAGAACATCCTTTTCATTGAAAGCAGCTCATCAGGAAAGCATTGGTCCTGCCTCTGTATTTAGCTGAATGCAGATGAGAGACACAATTAATGCTAATGAGTGACGGGGGATTTATTGTTTACCTAGAGATAAGGTATGGGCTTCCTTTGTTGGCACTTTCTTCTGAATAGTTTGATCCTACTTCACTAAGCCTTCTATTTCATGTTGTTGCTTTTTTTGGGTGGTGATGGTTGTTGTTGCTTTAAGTGATTTCTTCCACCAAAATCTTTTCATCACTTGGGCTTTTTTATTTTATTTTTATTGCAAATTGTCTAAGCTGTTTGTCATTTGGGCCAAAGAAGTCTGGAGGTCCTTTACATGCATCACATGTTTCTGCATCCAACAGTGCTTTTTCTGTTCAGTGCTTGCCCTCCTCCCCAAAGCTGAAATAAATCAAAGTAGGTTGAGACTCAGTCGCAATAAATCAAGACCTGTCCAAAACTGGAGCCTGCCCAGTCAAAATGTCATAGCTTGGCTTTCACTGAGGATTAATTAAAGGGCTGATATAAAGCCCAGATGTGCTACAGAAGAGTAGCAAACTGCCTGCTGGTGGCTATACTAAAAACCAAGTCTCCCCATGAATCTGCCCACCCAAGAACATGGAGGAGGATAAGGCTGAGGAAAGGGAAGAAGGGAGGGGAGGGAAGAAATAAACTGAATCAAGCATGATTTTATAGCATCTACATTGGCAGAAAACAAGACAAGCTTTATGCTAGAGCACCTCTGAAAAAAATACAAAGCAGACATGTGTATATTTCTAACAGCAGCAGAGAATATGATTGTTAAAATGTTCAGCATTAATTGGGAGTGGGAGAAAACTAACACAGCAAGTGAACTTTTGCACTTCTTATGGTTAAAAAAAAAATGCTTAAAAATATATTAAGTGGCATGCCCAGTGTCTGAGTTTGCTCAGTGCCTGTTTTACATTAAAGTCCTGAAAGTTATCTGGATTAAAATGGTTTAGCTGAAGATTCCTGAGACTCTAGCAGGGACAGATATGGAAGTGTGTGTGTATCTAAATTCAATGTGTTTGAATGGAGGTATATAAAATATACATAAATGACTTGGTGCTTACATTGTGGCCTTCATAGAACTCCAACTTTACAGAATCACAGAATGGTTGAGGTTGAAAGGAACCTCTGGAGATCATCTAATCCAATCTCTAGAGTATAACAGCATCACAGAGTTGTTCAGTGTTTAAGTGAAATTGTGCACAGACTGAATACTTCTTAAAAAGTTCCAATTGCTGAAAGAGTACTATAGCTTAGTTGAGACATGGTGTATGAGTACACTCACTCTCTTTTGCAGGCGTAGAGCTACAAGTGTTTCAAGAAGAAATTTTCAAGATAATAGCATCTGTTTAGATGGAAGTTAAATGTTTTCTTTGAATAACATTAATTCAACAATAGCTGCCCTGTTTTCTGTTTCTTTAAATTTATTGTAAGTCTTGAATATTCATACATGCTCTGATGAGATGTGGTGTTAAAATTTCCTAAAACTGAAGAAGTGGTTCTGGAATGGCAGAAGTGGTCTTCAGGGCTGCCCAGACCTGTCTGCTGTTTTGATGGCTATGTAGTGATTCCACTACCTGTACGGCAATCAGCTGTGAAAGTGTAGATATTCCTTGGCATGGGATGTTCCTATGTATATCTTTGTATATGCTGATGCATATTCATATGTATCTATTTATATCTTTTCAGTGAGACCAGGCTGTTAGTCATGAATAACTCAGTGATACCCGTTTTGAGATGTGAAAATCGAGTCTCTCTTCCACCTAGAATAAATGAAAGTCATCTTTGAAAGATGAAAGGGGGCGATGAAGGTGTTATTTCTGTAAATTGTGAACCAAAAGTATACGGTTTTTCATTAAGGCCCCGAGAAGGATTGATGAAAACTGGGATTTGAGGGATGTTTGGTGGGAGATTTCAAAGTGCTGCTCTCTCCGTGTCTTGTCCTTGTTGCATGTAGTAAATGCACGTCTGTACTAACTTGGCAAAGCAGACCATGGCAAGCCCTGGCTATAATACTGGATGTAATATTGGATGGCTAGCAGGTAACAAGTTTTGCTCTTTAGCAGTCTGTTCTTTGTGCAGCGAGGGAAAAGCCCATGATCTATATACATTTCCTCTTGAGTGACAAGGTGTTTCAGAGAAACTTGCAATGCTTGTTTATACGCTACTTCATAGGTCAAAAATGACTGTTTACATTTGGTTGCCTCATGCATGGTCTCCAAAGGAGGACTTCAGGCCACCTTCAAAACTCCCTTTGACATCGTAGACTTCTGGCAGTGCCTTTGTGTTCTCTCTTGCTTGTGAAACATTCTCCATTTCCCACTCTGCTCTGTGCCATGCAGCCTCAACTTGAGCACTGAGTGCAGGTTTGGGGCACTACAATATAAGAACATCAAACTAGAGAGTATCCAAAGGAGGACTACGAAGATGAGGAAGGGTCTGGAGGGCAAGGTGTATGTGGAGCAGCTGAGGTCCCTGTGTTTGTTCAGCCCAGAGCAGAGGAGCTGAGCGGAGGCCTCATGGCGGCTGCAGCTCCTCACAGGGACTGGACGGGCAGCGCTGAGTTCGCTCTCTGTGACAGCAAAGGGCCAGAGGGAACATCATCATGGGAGGGTCAGGTTGGGGGTTAGGAAAAAGTCATTTGCCAGAGGGTGGTGGGCATGGCCCCAGGTGCTGGAGTTCAAGCAGTGTTTGGACTGTGCTCTAAGAAATAGGGTTTGAACTGTGGGGAGTTCTGTGTGGAGCCAGGAGTTGGACTTCAGTGATTCTTATGGGTCCCTTCCAAGTCAGGATATTCTGATTCACTTCATCAGACTTCCTCAACACTGTCATCCTCAGACCCTACCTCTACCAATAGCATTTCCTTACTTTTAGCTGTGGTCTCTCTCACTCTCCTAGAAAAATGTTTCTTTATGCTTTCCATGTGTTCACACTATTTTAGCTGGTAGACCCTTCATGCATTTCACAGTTTTTGCTCCTACCCTTCTCACTAGTTACAGGTGTTAAAAGACTGAATGTGGAACTGTGGGTAGAGAAGCCATAACAGCATGCTATTGGTGCAAGATGGATAAAAGCTTCTTGGGGACCACTTGTACAGAGAAGGAAAGAAACCACATTTATTTCAGCTAAATAATAATAAAATGTAATTGGAGTTAGAACAGGAAGAGTTGAGTTTCTTTTTAATTAAAGTGGGGTATTTACCTAGTCAACATCAAATTATAGTGTTTCTGTGCCCCAGAATATTGAGTAGGGAAGAGTAAGCCCCACGCAAGCATTCCCCCAGAGACATGGAGCCCGTGTTCCTTGTGTGGCTGCAGCATAACTCGCCTCTCGGAACAATAGGTGGCTTTCAGGAGGCCATCCTGGCCAGCTCACCCCTTGTTATAGAAGCTTCTGTATAGTCATGATTGGGAGTACATAACTGCGTGGAGGAAAGTCTGGATCAGAGAGCATTAGAGGATAGACACTCACTGTTTGAGCAGGACCTAAATGTTGTGACACAAGTACTGCAGAGCTTTTATGGCAGAGAAACACATACGAGAAGCACTGCTGTGGTCCTTCTTTACGACTATACCATTTTCAGTCTATAATTTCCTATAAAAATTTCACCATGGCTTTAAATTTAGCAAAGCCCATCAAAGTCTGGGAACTTCTTAGCATTTTTTTTTAATTTTTTTTTTTTTGTAACAAATTTTAACAAAGTTCAGCCTTTGAGCCAGGATTAGAAAACTTTGAGAGGGCTGTGCTAAATTTAAAAACCTGCTTTAGTTTTAAATGTCTTTGCAAGCTGTTACTTCTGAATGCAAAGTATGCCTTTGCTCTGTGCGTAAGGGAAAAAAAAAAGATATAAAAGGCTAAGTGGTTAAATTTTAACAATTAGCTACTGTAAAGGCTCGGGAGCTTCCCCAGCTTTCTCTTCAACTCATGTTTTCTTTATCTCCTGGGTGGTCCCTACCATCCTCGTCAGTTCTTCTAAGACCCCCCTCTTGTTCCCTCTTCCCTCTTCGGTCTCCCTGTAAAAGAGGCCCCCTCCCAGTCACCGTCCTTCCTGCTGGGAGCCCTCTGGGATACAGCCAGTGATGGTCTTTATTTTATACTTGCAGAAACCAAAGAGAGATGAGTGGTATGGAAGATAAGAAGACAGCTTTCTAGTAGGGGAAATAATGCTGAATCTCAACCCTCTGCACAGAGAGTAGTACAGGGAATGCATCCTGTCAGAGTTGCTGGGCAATTTTTTCTGTGTAGTACTGAATTTTTTTTTTTCTCCCTTCCTCAGAGAATTGGTTATTCAACTGATAAAAAGCAGCAGATCCCATTCAAAACACTGGTATTATCCCAACTTATCCAGGTTATCTCTCTAGGGTAAGGTGAGGTTCTGTGGACACAGAACCATGAAGTCATAAGTAGTTGTTTTTGCTATGCTTTTTAAGTGGTAGAAAGCTTATTAGTCCGAACAGTATCTCTCTGAGATGGGCTGAGAGCAGACAGGCAAGGAAACAGCATGTACCGTGTAAGCGGGTTCATCTTAGCGGTGGGTCTCTGAAAACAAAGGGAGTTTTGAATCAAGCAGCATCTACTCTGGAGAGCTGCAACACTTACATCAGGTTATCTGTAGTAGTACAGTATTTTTTCTCTTCACCTTGAAGGCAGTTAGGTATAGCAGATCTTGTTCTGCATATACACAGTTCTAACTTCTTGGGAGATGTACTATTAACTTCATTCACCACCAAGGAAGTATTTTGCAGTGTTGGAAGCAGAAGTAAATTCTCCTCAGTCTCTCTTCAGGATCTTAATAACATCTCACCTAACAGCTTCTGTTGACTTGAAAATCTACTGGAAGACATTACCTGAATTTTCTTGTCAGTAGGGAAAACAATAATGTGATTTTTGGAAGGTGTAAGTAATACTGACAGTGTGGAAATTATTTGGTTTAGTAAATCACATTTACCTAGAAACAACACGAGTCTCAGCTCCATTGGTTCAGTAAGTTTTTGGAGGCCATTTTTATCTTTGTTTCAGAATTTTGCTGTGTACAACTCATCATCAGTTCACAGGCATCTTCAACATATGGGCAGAATGAGGCCTTAAATTGGAAACCAATGTATAAAATACTGTACTTGGAGTGAAAATCTCTAGGAATACTATTTCCCAATTTGCATGCTGTCAGACACAATACTGGTGTCAATTGCTTGTAACTGTAGTAATTAAGGAATTAATGGCTTAAAGGGCTTCAGCATGTTGAAATCAGTCAATCACCTAGCCTCTACTGCCTCTGAACTTTTCACTATGTAAGATGTTATACTGTATTTGCTTAATGCAATTATGGAATAATCCTTGGTCCAGTTTCCTGGAACAATACAAATAGCCTTTTCTTCTCTCCATGTGTTCCTGGTTTACAGCCTAACTTGGAAGGAAGCTGTGTTTGTGAACTTTTGTTTCCCTTCACACTGAGGTCCAATTCCAACATACTTCTCATTCACTTTTGTTTTGAAAATGTTTGTGCTCCATTGTCTGCCCAATGTACATTTTGTTGAAGTCTTGTCCTTAGAGTTTTATCTAATTGAATACAGACTGGAAGAAATATTCATTTCGTTAGATAAGAATGTTAATCGTTTTGTGTTTATTTTACACATATTCATTTAATCACTTCATCCAGGTAGGTTTCCTGTTGTCTTCAGTCTTGAGTTACTTACCTTCACACTGGATTTTGGACAAAACCAATCCCTTGCATCTGACTGGCTCTGTCTTTGAAGCAGCTGAGGCTGGGTCAGATGTTTGTTGTTAGTTCCTATCTCCAATTGAAGAAGAAGGGGTAAATTTCTTGTTAAAGAATTAGGATAAAGGTCCGAGCCTAGCACCTCATCATTTTCTCTTTCATTGAAGTGGACTAAACTGTGAAAGAGAGACGATCGAAGAAAGGGGTTGTCTAAAGATATTTTTTTTTTTACTTAAATATAAAGTTTTTATAGTTGAAAAGTATTACTTCCATGAAGGTACAAGGATTCTGCTAATGTTTTTATGGGCTGGATACATTTTGAAAAAACAAAGTAATTGGAAAATGTTGGATCTGCTGTAACCACCATCTGCCCCTGCCTTGAAAAATGTGCATGGTTCCATACACACATTTTAAATGATCCATCATATATCATCACTTACTACAGTACTTCATTCATGTAGGTGTTAGGTTTTGTGTGCAAAAGGTCAACTCTTTTCAAACTTAATTCTGAACGTCTGTGTTTTATAACAACCTAACTTTTCTTTGAAGTTAGAATATATATTTTTAAGATAATAATTCATCATTAGCTAGAGGGGAGTAGTAGGGGAAAAAAAAAGAAAAAGCAAAACCCACATTCCTGCTTCAGATCAAGTTGACTAAGGTCTTTTGGTTGATTGTTCATGTTTCTAACACTGAAATTAGATAGAATAAATGATACATATTAATATCTGTAGAACCGAGATTACTTCACAGTCCCTGAATGTTTCTGTCCTAAAGAAAAGAACAGAGCGCTTCAAACAGGGGAGTTGGAGGAAAAGAAGTAGTTAGTGAATTTTTTGTTCTATATGCCATCTTTTAAAAAATTACTATAAGTTTGAGGCTTGCCTTTGGCATTGCTAGAGCTGATTCTTTATAAATCCCTTTAGAATGCCTGCTAGACCTGGAACATTTTTCAGGGCCAAAGAGTATCAGTGTAAAATTAGAAAAACAATGTCTTTGAGTTTTCTTGGCTTCTGGGAGATGAGTGGGTGGTGAAGAGTCCCTTCCTTGTAATAATGTTTTTACAAATAGAAATTATGCAACAGTTTAAGAAAGGTACCTCAGCTGGAAAAAGAGGAACATGCCAGTGCATTTCATTTGCTTGTAATACATTTTATTTTAAAAACAACCTCCTTTTAAATAGGGAATAAGTAATGAAAATTGTCGTGGGTGAAATAAAGAAACACGTAGGGATTAGAAAAATATACAAGTAGATCTGTTAGCTTTGTTTAGACTTAGTAACTGGGCTTTTTAAATGTGTTTCAGAAATTTTACACTGTGCTGCCTGCTTGTGTCATTACAATTAGAGGTCTCTTGATATTTCTATTACAAGAGAATGTTTTCTCAGGTTTTTAACCTAACATTTAAAGCAGGAAAAAAAAAAAACATACCCAGGTCATTTTTTGACAGGTATTGTCTGAGCCTAGGGATGGATATGCCCCTATATGCTTGTCAAGTTGTAATTTTTTATAAACCAATAAAAATTAGCTTGCATTAAATACCGGTTCACCGTTGGCACAGAAAGTCCAGCACTTGGCTCCGCCTATAAGCAACCAGATAGGGGTTTCTCACTGGATAAAAGATAAGCAGATTGGCCAGACTCTTCTGTCTTGGAAAGTAGTGCAGCCCTTTCCAAAAATCGGAGGGGCAGGCCGAGGCTGAACGTTTGTGCGCTGCTCTTCGGGCCATGGCGCATGTGCTGGTGGTACGCATTGCTGAGGGCCAAGCATATGGTCGTTCCAGTTTTGGAAAGTTCTGCATTTGGCTCAGGGTATTATGAACTCCATTTCTCTTAGCTGAAATTTACTCAAGGGAAGGAACATCGAAATTCACAACATGAAAACACTGAGGAACTTCAGCTGTGGTTAGTGGAAGCTCCCAAGGTGAATTTATATAGTCCTGCAAAAGAGCTCAACTGATTTCAGTCCTGCAGCACTCACCACACAAAATGTGGATGTTGAAAGCCTAACTGAAAAAAAATGTTCAGTGGGTCCCTTTGGGTCTTCTGCACTGGGGTGTATTTAAAGTGGTTAGGGGTTTGCTTAGGACTCCAGCCATGAATTCTGGAGCATCACACCAAATTGAGCTGGCCATGAGCTTTGTGCTGATCCGCACCCTTCTCATTTCAGTGGTCTGTGGCCTTCAGGAAGCACTATAAACTGCTTGTTACCTTAGCCTCTTCCTAGACATATCAGAGAGTGTACCAGATGTACAAGAGATTATATCAGGTGGTCCTTAAATATGCTGATGCCTGTCAGGAATTCCCCATTGCTGTACAAAATTTGAATGAAAACATTAAGACTGAATGTGAGGCATGGAAGAGGGTAAGGTTTAGATGCATTTGTTGCCTGTAACAGCTGGAGAACAGTGGCCACAGAAGCCAATCAGTAAAGCAAAAAGGTTACCCTGAAGTGCCTTGGAAACCATCTTCTTTTCCTTCCTGTCCACCCTTTAAACCCAAACAATAATTTCACACACAGAGATAAATCTCCACTGAGAGACATTTCAAGTTTTACCCATGCTCACTTAAAGTGTATTTCGTGTGTGCAGTATGAGTCAATTTTTTTTATTAGGTTAGATTCCATTTTTCAGCCTGCAATAATATCTAGAAGATATCCATTCCTTTAAACATGTTAAGATCTGATATGATCATATGGGGAGAGGTTGGGTGGCTGCTCATAGGGCTGAACATGCCTTCAACTCAGTATCCAGCAAACCTTCAACTGGTAAAGCAGGATGGATTTCACTGCACAGACACATAGGGTATATCTTTATTTCCAGATGCACTGTGATACTTCTGTTGTGACTGGCTTTGACGGAACTGACTCTCCTGTGGCTAGAATCAGGGCTGGGAGAATGATGAATAATACCAAGGTCAAGATTACAGTGGAGTGATGGAAAATCTGATTTCTCCCATCATCGCGTTCATAATATTATGACTCATACTGGAAGGAGGTGTCAGAGGGAAGGTGGCACTTCTTGGCAAGAAGAGAGGAGAAATAGGCAAACCACCACTCCACCCTAAAAAGCTCTTTCACTCAGGGAAAAAAATGGGACAAAATACCACTGTCTCTGGAAGGTTGCTTCAACAAATGTGTCTTTGAATTTCTGGTTCCTGAGCATGTTTTTCAGTAGAGACTCTATTTTTGAGATACCATGGGCTCCAAAGGCAGCGCTGCAGATAAGGTGTCAGAAACGTGTGAGCAACATTTCTTTGAGTCTTTCTTGGTTTTTACAGCTGTAAAATGAATGCAGTGCCTCACAGAGACAAGTATAAAGCTCCTAGTTCACTAGGAGCTGTAGGTAAGCTGTAAGTTGTTGCATCAGTAGGTATTATTATAGAGGTATGTATACAAACTTGTAGGGCTTGAGAAGAAGTACTGGCCCTTGTAATAGATATAAAAGATGTACTATTGGTTATGGTTCAGAGGGAAACTTTATGACAACAAAATGGCTTTTGTGGTGGATTTATCTCTATCTATGAAGTGGCTCCAGCTTTTCAGGAATGTCATTAGACTATTTCATTGTGCTATAATGGAGAAAAAGAAATAATAAGTAAACCAAACAAAAACACCCACCTATGAACAGAAAGAAAACAAATCCTCTGGAGGTAAATTTGACTTCTGCTTTTGCATTCAGCCACATAGTGGTCTTTCATATGGTCACATAGCATTTCTTTTGTTGGAACAGGTCCTAGATTAGATTAGAGAGTGTGAGTAAAATATTATTCTAGATAATTACGTTATTAATATTTATGAAGTTAATCAATAGTCTTTCCAAAACAGGCTAGACTGAATTCTTTTTATTTCAGTGAGAAGTATCTTGGCATCTAGGATGAAGGGGCACATTTATTTTTTCACTGGGTATCTGCTGATTAGTTAATAAAATATTTTCATCGGTCACAGTGACCTCTGTATTTGGACAGCATATTGGTTTACACTGGATTTCCCGTAGCAGTGACTTTGTGCTGCGTTGCTTTCAGGTTACAGAAGTAAGGTCTCCCCCATCCACTGTCAGCCTGTTTTCTTATCAGGCTGAGTTGTCGTGGACATCCTCTGAAGCCTGTACCTTTAGCAGGGAAATGAAATCGGACTGAGCTGGTCCTGCTAGCCCAAAGTTTCTGCTTTGTTAAAAGGTTCAGAGCAGGTCAGGTATTTTTCAGTATATTTTTAAAAGCGTGGTTGAGCTAATTTAATTTCTGTTCATTAATTCCAACCCCTACGCCCCCCTTCAGAATAAATGGCCCTTCACACAAATCCAATTTAGCTTCAATATACCTTATTCACACTGCCTTTTATTGCAAGCCACAGTTCAGCCAGCTGTAAGATTGCCCAGCTGCCTCAGGTTTCCCAATTTAGCCCTGGAAATGATTTCAGCATGGCTGAAACTTTTCACTGGCCAATTTGGAAACGGGGTTCAACTTGTGAAAAATGTCCCAGAATGGCCACTGAAAGAAAATATAACAAAAAACACACACAAAGAAAACTGGGGCGTAAGGAGGTCTGCTTGGAGATTTTTTCCTAGGGCAAAAGGATGTATAGGGGAGGGGGAGCAGAAGTTGAAAATCAATTCATAGCCTTGCACTTCTGTTACCCTCTTAGGGACTTCTCTTCTTGGCCTGGGCTTAATTGCAGTACTGATATAAACAAGGGGCTTAGTGTGAAACTCTGTACAGGCAGCTGGAGGTGAACTGGCAGTGAAGACCAGGATTGAGTTTAGTATGGAGGCAAAATAGCTTGGCTTTATCTGGGAGCAATAGCAGGAAGGAAAAAAAGGTTTGCAGCTGTGCGGTGAGAATGCATGTCTAATCAAAGAAGTCCATGGCATCAAATGTTCGTATTTACATGGCTAAGGGGAAAAAATAGTAACATGGCCATGTCTTAAACACCACTGAACTTGAAGCTACAAACAGAGCTTCTGCCATTGGATCTGACTTGTATTTTACGGTGTCCACGTGTGTGCAGCTCAACAAAGGGTTGATCAAGCATGGATTTATTGTTGCACTTTTATAGAAAACCCAAGCATGTCTTACAGTTTCTAGAGACAGACATGCTAATGAAAGCCCTTTGGCAAATGTAGGATTCCAAAATAGGCAATACGCAGAAAGTCTGGTCTTGCAGCTAAGAAGAAAAATATGTGTATACTCTGTGATTATGTAAGTACTTTTGGGGCCTGTATATAGATCACAGTAATTGGTGAGCAAAATGCAAGACTTATTTGCCCATATGAAACTGTCCCATAGACAGTCTCTGTGTTTAAGATAAAGGGGTTCTTTCCTGGTGGATCCATTAAAAAATTATCTAGACTTTTAAGATTTGTTGTTAGTTTTAAGTAATCAGTTGATCACTTAGTAGAAGTAAGGAGAGGCATATATATTTTCAGTCTAGAGGAGGTCAGAAAGAAGCCATCAGGAGGAAGGGGAAGAAAAGCACATCTTTTCATGCAAGCATCCTCAGATACATTTACACATTTTTATGTGTGGAATTTTTTCCTCGATGCTTCTAAAATATTGGTAGGATTAGAAAGCAGCTCTGAAAGGAAGATCTGGTTCATTGGATTTTTTTAGTTAGGAAGTGCTACTTGATTTCCAAAGGAAGGGAGAGGGATTCCTCAATGCCCACTATTGACAATTTAACTAATAGCTTTCAGTGTATGTCTGTATGCATCATTACCTTCACCACATGTATGTTTTGTCCTTCTCTGCCTTCTGAAGCTTCTGTTCTGTCTTGGGCACTATCATTTTAGGAGGTCCTGACTGTGCAAACTGAAGTTCAGTCATGACAATTTCATGTCAACCTCTACAATTGGCAGTATAAATAAATGAATGCAACCGTCTGGTGGAATTAAGTGGATGAGCATTTCCAGTGAAATGAATTTATACCTTTGCCTAATGTTAAGCACGTGCTTGTTTGTTGCAAGTATTAGAACTTCATGCTAAAGGATGATGACAGTTTAAATCACTCTTTCTAAAATAAAGCAGAGTTTAAAAATAAAATCCCTTGTCCCCTGTGTTAAAGGTTGAACAGATTAGCCTAGGAATGTACGATGTGCTACAGCAAGGCAATCTTAGATATTTGTGTAGTTTCGTTTCTTTAGAATTATGTATGGAAATACTGTATAGACAAACAATATTCACACTGGTTATGGTACCTAGGGAGAAGAGACTGGCTGTTGTGTTGTGTGCATGCTCATTTTGATTACAGTGTGAAAGCTTTTGTTAACTTCCCCCTTCAGTGAAGAAATGTAATTTTGCAAAAATGTTCAGTAGGATGATCACTGAGCTTTTTGCCATGTAATCTCAATTATATGGACGTCTAATCCATTGCTGCAAACGTGCCGGGGCAACTGACACTTGGGAACAGCTGACTCATACTGGTTGTTAACTTCAGTGTCATCTTTGTGAAGTTGATCCATGCAACCAACTCTGTGGGAATCGACGTCTTAAAAATTATTTGCAGATAGTCTGCACTTTTTCAGGGAGGGAAAAGCACTGTGGACAGGTTTTGAAAAGTGCTCATCATTCAATTATGTCCCCAGATGTTTTAGAGATCTTCTCATCACTCAGCAAACCTTCAGTGGAAGCTACCTACTACTGCGTTGTTCCTGCAGTATGCTTGTGTGTGGGAAGCAATTACTGATTGTGCAAATGCTTTAGATCGCAAAATAGATTGTTTGTTTACTTTATGTGCTGCCCATTCATTCTCTTGGGACCCAGACCAAGATGAGAGCCCCAGTCCTGCAGGTACTCCTTGAGGAGATTCCAGCAAGCCCGGTCTTGGAGGGATTTGCGCTTTTATGCAGCCAGACTGAGCAGCATGAAGATCGTGAAGCATTTAAATAGATGTGGGAAATGGGAGGGAATACAAGGGGAAGAGGGTGAGAAAATACTCTATGAAAAAGTAGAGTATGGCAGACGTGTGGAATAAGGCTGCTGTGTAGACAGTGAGGGAGGAGTGGGAGGGGACCTCTGGAAACAGCTATTCGTCATGGGGAAAGAATGTGAGAGCTGGTTTGTTGGTTGCTTTTTTTTTTAAAGAGAGAGAAAAAAAGAGACACTGATGACGACATTGTTGTCCCATGGTCCCTCTTTCAGCTGCTTGTCATGGGTCCTGCCAGCTCACTTCTTGGCTTTTTTCTCGTGTTCACATGGCCAAAGGAAACGATGATGCTGCTTCACTTCTGGTGCTTCTGAAATGGGATCTCCAGCAAACTTGTCTCAGTATGAGATGCTTTGTGTAGCGCTACATTAAGTACTACTGATATTTCGATCAGAAACAGAACAGCAGAAACAAGCCATAGCTGAGTTTTATGGGTTTATTTTTGCTTTTTAATTCAGGATAAGTAGTGGCACAGTGCAGACGATTACTCTAGAAGTGACAAAGTGAGGAGGATAGAATAAAATCTTGTTAAACTATAAACTCAGGTCAGCTTAAAATCTAAGTGTAAAAGGAGGTTTCTTAAATCTTTTTCTGGAAAAAAAAAAAATCTTTAGAGCAAAGTTGTACCTATATATTTTATTTAAGAATTATGAGTTCTTCTCTTTATATACTTTGCCATAGCCATGCTTGCCTTTGAATGCTGTCTTGGTTTTGTTAATAAATCGTTAGTAATGTTTTTGCCACTGAGTGCCTTGTAGTTTCTATTACAGGGCCCTTAAACTGCTCATGGCAAGAGGTATTGGGTGAATATATTTCAGAAATTCTATACAGA
>PPHD01012031.1:0-18339 GCA_002909625.1 Bambusicola thoracicus | reverse complement strand
AAAAAAACATGTTTTACATGTTTCTCTTCTTTCATGAGAAATCCAGATGTCATTACACAGACTTTCTAACAGAAGACTGAACAGCTCTGTATCCATTTAAGCAGCTGCAGTAACATACAATAAAAAATGTACGGATTTTTTTTGCAATTCATATATAACATCAATGGGGTACAGCAGAACTATTTGGAACAGCGTTGTTCTCTACCCACACACCTTTGTTTGTGCAGGCATCTTGGTCTGCATTTTCACTGTGGTGGTCTCAGCTCTAGACACATCACTCGTTGTTGGTAACTTCGGAACTATTCTGGACGTTGTTGTCACTGTGCTATCCTCATCTTCCTCAGCACCTGAAGACAAAACAGATGACATTTCACTGACACTGTAATAGGTCTGGAAGAGTTTCACTTTTTGCTACAATGCTGAGGGTAGGGTGCTCCTACGGCCCACCCTTGGCAAATGGCCTAGAAAACAATGCCTGTTAAAAATGTGTGCCCTAAATCACAAGGGAGAGAGGTTCACCCCAACTGATTCCATTAAAGATGAAGGGAATCATCACCTGGATTAAACAGTGATTGGGAAATTACAAAGAGATTTTTGAAACAGAGGGAGCTAGCCTGAAAAGAAGCATGAAAAAAGCACGAATAGCAGTAACAAGGAGATGGCCTCTGAAGTGGAAGCAGCAGCCATCAGAGCCAGTATGCCTCTGTCTGATGTGGCCCTGTGTTCCAATAGCCACCTCCAGCTCTCATCCAGGGGAGCAGCACCTTGGAGACACAGCAAAGATATATGGGTAGGGGTTCTGCATGCTGGGACGAGGGGGCTTGCACACTACCGGGTCTGCAAGGGAGATGAGAGCGTGCACCCGAGTCTGCACGTGCATGTAGGATGCACTGGGATCAGGTGCAGAAGGGGGCTGGAAATCTGTAGCTGCATAGTACTGTTTTGCAAGTGGCTGATACTGCGGTTATCAGTCGTCTGGCTGATACTAATCCTCAGCGTATAGTTCAATGATTGCCAGTTAATCACATGCTATAAATCAGTCAATACACCTCTTCGGTGCTGATTTGACTTATGGTACGTGAACTGCACAGTTTTTCCCTGTGACAAACTGTTTCAATAACAACAACAAAAAGATCACTTCTCTAGAGCAAACCCATTAGACCCTTAACTATAAAAAAACAAGCAGCTTCCACCTCCAGAAATACTGCTATTTGATATTTCAGTCACTAGGAGTTTACGTATTTTTAAACCTCACATAATTCAAAAGCCTTTTTCTTTTTAAATGCAGGCAAAGAGGACTAAAAAAAAAAATCCCTGAAGACCACCTTACGTTTCATTTCCTCCACATTCAAAGCTCTGTTGGAGTACGAAGGCTCCTTTATAACAAGATAATGGATATGTCTAATAAATATCCTTTAGTGATACTGCAAGGGAGAAGACACAGACAATAGACTAAATTATTGCGAGGTCTGAGAGATGAAAATAATAGATCCATCCACTTCTCAGGAATCTCAATATGTGTTCTGCTCATTACAGGCACCAGCTGCCCAAATAACTATTGGGTAATATGTCTAGCAAATGTTCTTAAAAGTAATTCCTAACAAGTAGAAATATACCTTACAACAGAACAGTATGACTCAGTCATTCCAAACTGGCTTTTATCTTATTTTTCTAGAGAGAGAAAACAAGCTGAAAGATGAAGCATAAAAACAAGCTTTGAACTCATGATCAAGAATTATATACATTTGGCTTTGAAAGAAAGGCTGTTAACAAGGCAATCACTATGACAACTCCTGTATGATAGAAAGGAAAAATTGAAATAATTAAAAAAGCAGCGTATGAAAACTACCAGCACAGAATAATACTAGAGAACCATCCAGAGATACCGAAATTACAATGCAACTGCTCAGAAAAGACCTCACAACAAGAACCAAGTGGTTTCCAAAAATACTACTCAAAGATCAAAACAGAAACCCATCCTGCTGCAAAACACAGGTGAGGAAAGATATCCACCAGGAACATTTTTCTGTCTTTGCCTCAAGAGCTTTCTTTGAGAAATGAAGAGTTCTATGGATGGTTCAGCCTACTTTACCTTTCAAAGTTTCTGCAAATTACACAAGACTTTCACAGTCACGGAAATTAAAGCTGATGATCAGATTAGAGATCTGATAAAGCAGACTTTGAGAGTATAAGAACTTCGTTTTTTTTTCCTCTTCCTGTGAAATGACAGATCTCATTTAATCAAAACTGTTCGTCCATATGCTTAAATGCCACTTCTGCTTCAGGCAGTAGTTGTGTCTGCCTGATATAACCGTGAAAGCTACAGGTTTGAACCTCTCTGGTTATGGAGGATGCAGGTTTGAGGTATTTCAACAACTGGTTGACTAATCTAGCCTCTGGACTTGCCACTAGACTTGCACTACAGACTTCCTCTGTCAGGCCTCAGAGTAGTCCCTGACAGTCCCCAGACTCCTGAGGCTCCTGTCCTCTAGGTCTGACTCAGGTACTGCTTCAGACACATCCCCATAGCTCCTGCATTCTAATTAGCTTTATCTAGACAGGCCTGTGCTTGGCATGTAGCAGGCCTACACAAGAGTAGGTACTTCCCTTCCTCAATAGACTGTAACATTATTAGAATTCCCTGTAAACGGGATCGAGAGATCAAAAAAGCACTCTCCAGAGAACAGGAGTAGAATTTTATACACTACCATGTTCTCTAAAAGTTAAAATAAACAAATAAACAAAAAACCCATAACAAACACCCTCCCTCCGCACATCCAACTAGGAAACAAAAATCTTACGGTGTAATGAATGCAGCTTCCAACTAGATTGTTAAGAAGAATACTAGGAAGTATAAGAGTTCACTATCTCTTTAGGAGGTTTCTGAAACTGGTCAGCTTAGAGATAGTGCTGAGCATTAATTGCCTTAAGACTCTACAAGTGGATACAGCCTTCTTACTGAGAGCATTGCAAGAACTCTGCTGTAATGAAATCCATATCCATGTTGAGGGCAAAGAATTGAGATCTCTCTACCATCACAATGTCTTTTATCCATTGCAATTTCTTCAGGACTCCCAACTCTTATCTTCACAGTGATCACAATAGCTCTAGATTGTGCTGTAGTATTGGAAATATCTAATACAGTCCTCAGTGATGTGCCTACTATTAGCTGCCCCATGAATAACAGCAAGGCAGATAGATGCTCCTTCACACTCCTGCTACTTGAGGAAACTTGCCAGCAAATCAAGAGTGTGTCAGCTTAAGTTACTATATAAGCCCATGGTAGTTAGCACTCTTAATTTGCCAAGTAGCCAGTGGTTAACTCTTCCTACCAAACACAGTCATTTCACACTATCTTTTGGCATCACGTCTGTTTGCTGTTGCACAACTTGCTTGGAAGTACTGCCACCACAAGCAAGCCTGGCAAAAAGCGAGTACGCGCAGAGCCAGCACCTATCCCACACCTTTCATCTCTATCATCAGTGTGGTACATACCTGACTGAAACGCTTTCAGCTGGCTTATCTCACTCCAATTCACACAAAAAACTTCCAGCCCAACTCTTAATCAACACAGCGTTATACAATCAGGGATGACACCATGACCATACTAGTGCTCAGGGAACTGCAGCTGAAATAAATGGGGACTGTGCATGAAGGTCCTGTCTCTGTTAACTCTCACAGGAGGAAGGAAAAAAAAACAATGCCAAACTTGAAGAAAGAATAAAAGGAAGAGTCTTACCTACACTGAAGTACAAGATTGTGTCCGGCACAATAAAAGCATGCTCGTAAACAAGATATATCACAGTAGCTTTTTGTGCTAAAGGTCTTGGAGAAGAAGGTGGTCATTGTGGCAAAACATGCTCAAGGTTGGTGTATAGCAAGGGGATGGAAGAAGCCCTGGCTCCAATCCAACTCAAAAGGCACAAGATGTGGGAACTTAGGAAGTGGAGAAACAAGTACCTGATGCATTACTTGCACCCAGTGAGAAAAAAACACACTGGGAGACAGGATGCCACTCTCCCGGGATGCTGCCAGGTGCACTGTCACCCGGGGCAGGAGCACTGAGAATTACTAGGCAGGGAGAGGAGAAGGGGAATCAGAAACCTGCACCAGATTCTGACATGGATTGCACAGACTTATGTACCAAGAGTAATTCAAAGAAGACACAAGATTCAAACAGATACTTTTCCAAAGAACTTGTAGATAAATGTAATAGAGATGATGCCTTCTCTGAACATAATGGTACTCATGCTGCAAGACCAACGTTCAGTTACGATCTTTCATACCAGAGCTGAAAACAGAAGTAATCGCTAACATTTCAAGTTGTGTCTAAGCAGGAAACGTTCGAAACTAATTAAAAAGCATCCAAAGGAGGGCAAGAAAGATGGTGAAAGGCCTACAGGGAAAGATGTATGAAGAAGCACATGAAGTTCCTGTGTTTGTGCAGCCCAGAGCAGAGGAGCTGAGGGGAGGCCTGATGGCGGCTGCAGCTCCTCACAGGGAGCGGAAGGGCAGCGCTGAGCTCTGCTCTGTGTGACAGCGACAGGGCCCAAGAAAACGGCATGGAGCTGCCTCAGGGGAGGGCCGGGTGGGGGTTAGGGACAGGTTGTGCACCACAGGGCGGTGGGCATGGAACGGGCTGCCCAGGGCAGTGGGCACAGCCCCGAATGCCAGAGTTCAGGGAGCATTTGGGCAGCACTGTGAGACATGGGGTTGGAATTTGGGGTGGTCTTGTGTAGAGTGGAGAACTGGACTTCATTATCACTGTGGGTCCCTTGCAATGTGGGATATTTTATGATTCTGTGATTTTTATTACTGCTTTATCTGAAGATGTACACTAAAACGAGTTCTAGAAGAGTCATCTCCTCAGAGAAGGGGATTACAAGAAGAAAGCAATACACTGAATAATTCACCACAGGTTTCCTGCTGTCAGTACATGACCATAAGGGTGCAGGCATGGCTCCGTCAAAAACTGTTGACCAAAATATTTGGACAGAGCAGTCAGGAAAAGTAATATGAATGTACAGAAAGAATAAAGAGGCTGTGAAACAAAGCTAAAATGAAGGGGGAAAAAAAGGGAAAAAAAACCAGCAGAAAACCATCACCTTTCTTGGTCTCCTTAGAAAAAGCCCTCAGCCAATTTTCAGTTTGAAATGTGTCATGCTTACACTGACATTTGTCCATGTTAATGCTGCTCGCAAACCTGCAAGGGCAGTAACAACGGTGCTGACAATTTCTGTTTATCTCCGTAGGCCTGGTGGCAGATAATAATTTTCATACCAAGGAAAGGAGTCAGCATGTTGTCATCTTGGATCTGCTTGCTTAGAGTAGAATTACATAGCAAGAAAACCACTTGAATAGGAAGTCTCTTGCAGCTAGGAACATTACATCACTGAGTATCAAGTAGAGAGAGACACATTTAACACAGAATGAGGAAAATTCATCACTGGTACAACCAGAGGACACTTTGTACCTCATGTAGGCTGTGAGGATGAGGAGAAAATTGAGTGCTGATTTGCTTCACTTTTGAGATTTTTATTTTTTTTTTTGTAAGTGAATAAAACTGGGTTGTGCATTGTTCAGAAAAGTATTTGAACTTAAGACTCCTTTCTTTGTTCAAAAGAATTAGATTTTAGTACTGTCACGTGAAATCTCTGGAGGGGCACCTAGACAGTCTCAGTTTACAATAAGACTCTTTTTTATTTACTTTCTCTTAGGTAAGAGGCAGTGATTGCCAAAGGCTGCATGAGGTATGCAGATCTCTTGGTGTGAGTTATACATTCCATCTTCTATCCATGCCTCAAGGCTGAACACAGGAAAAGGCAGAAGAGAAAGTAAAGGTACTGCTGTGGGTGAGTGAGTTCTAGTAGTCCATTCTGTCCTTCAGGCTCCACTTCTTCCATTGAGATGGGTTAAGGAAGTCTGAAGCGTGTTCTTGTATAATTCTTTCATCTTCAAAAGAAGGACTGCATTTTGAATCATCCATGTTAGAAGCAGCTCAAGTGCCACAGAGGGATGAAAACAAAAGAAAATAGACCATTCTCCATACCACAGTTCGCGGTCAACCTAACTCCTTTTCTGAGGCTTACAAAATAACCAGCACCCGAAGACATGACAGAATGAGATGTTGAATGAAAGTGCAATTTTCTCAGAGATCAGAACTTTATTTAGATGGCCCTTGGAACTGTGAGAAACCATTGAATAAACTCTTTTTTCTTTTTTTTCCCCCTCAAATTAAATCTGAAATTTTCCATCAGAAAAGTCTGCACAGGTAGGTCTGTTTTAGCCTCCTATCACAGTGAAACACCAAATTCATCCCATGAAAGGCTTAAAGAAACCCACAGATTATCACTCAGTTGCAAGTGGCCAATAGGCCTGAATGTGTCTGACAGCAAAAAAAAAAACCATCAAACCTCTGATGATTTCATTTTAATGTACCTTTGAACCTTCAAAGAAAAGGAAAAACAAAAATCCACCTGATAAAGCTGTGGGTTACAACAGTAACAAAGACAAGGTGCTACAAAAGAAGAGCTCAGCCTTTCAAAATTCACAGAGGTATGTATAAACATCACAAGACAGACTACAAGACGTGCAGCAACAAACAAGCAAGTAACACTCGGTAAATAACAGAGACTTCCACAACAGCTCAGCAAATACTGACAGCAGTAAGGAAACGCCTCTTTCGGAACTGGCACACAATCCTGCACTTAGCTTTTACTGCCTGGAGTCTCCCAGTTAGTCTGAAAGACATTCCACAATGAGCGTTTTCTAAGAGAAATGATTAATGAGGTTTCACTGTCAGTTTCTTGAAAAATGATGAGCTAGCTACACGCATCTAATGAGTGTTTAAGTCTGTGAATTCAGTATGTTATGTTTATGAATTTACTTAGCTTCTATGTGGATGTAATTACCTCAGAGAAAACTGTCATGTATTTGGCAGTTTCCAGACTTCTAAATTTAAAAGAAAAACAACAAAAAAATAAACGGACACTATGTTTACATGAACCTGAAAGCATACGAGAGAAAATGAGAGTGCTGCTGCTACGATTTCACACAGACTGCTAAATTAGCATTATGGCAAGGGAGAAGTAAGCTTTCTCTAATCCTAACTTCTAAACTCCAGAGAGATCTACCAAAAAAAAAAAAAAAAAAAAACAAGGAGGGAGAGCAAAGAGAAAATAAAACCGAGCGGGGAGAAGTGAAATGATGCAACTAAGGAGTAAGAGCAGAAGGTTAATATTTAAAACCCAGGCCTCGGGGGTGCTCAGTGCTCTGTAAATAGAGCGCTGATCATACTCACTGGAAGTATCATCTCTGGCTCACAAAGGAAAACAGCACCGCTTTCCACAAATGGCTGCACTGCTTCTTACGCATTGCGAAATCAAATAGTGACATGCTGTCTCACCTGAACCCGACCCAGAAGAATAATCATCATCATCGATGGGATAGACGCCCGATGCCTCTTCAACAGAGCTGTTGTCCAGGTATAAATCTTTATCAGAGGTCAAATCTGCTCTCTGGAAAACAGATAAGAGTGAGTGGTTAGAAAGACAGCAGTTCCTCAGCACAGCCGGCTCTTAATCTTCCCTCTTATTTCCAAAGTTGATGTTGGTGCACTAAGCAGTTTATGCAACACATTTGTTGAAGATGTTAAAAAAAAATGTAAAAATTATAGCATAAAAAATATCCAAGGCCGCCTAATGAAAACCAAGAAACCACTCAATCTGTGGGAAGCAAGTCTCCTTCAGCTCACACTTCATCTCATTAAATGCATCAATGAATAAACAGGATTTGCAATATACTCTCGAGAGCTTCTGTAAAAAGAAAGAAGTAAAGCCCAGGATTGAAACCCTCCGTCAAGACCTCAAATATACAAATGCCAGGGCTGTCATCTGAAGTCAGTCATTTGATCTCAAATGGAAAGCAGTAAGAGCACGTATCAGAAAACGCCTCTGATACGCATCGAGCCGAACTTCACTAAACCCTTTACAAGATAAAATGAACAACTGGGACAACAGAATACAAATATTTGAGGGCCAGCACTGGTGACTAAAAGTTATTACATGTTTCCATCTGGATCCAACAGCAAGTCTACTAAATTCAGCTCAGGCAAAGTACCCCATTTATAAATTAATACACCTCTCCTAAAATTCAGCTGTAGCTCCAACAAGCTATAAAATTGGATTCTTCTGCCTTCTATCACGTGTCTACAGATTATTTCCCCGCAAAAGAGAAATTCGGATAACATGAGCTGATAGTAGAACAAGGTTTCATAATTGCTGTAGATTGACTATTCAAGTTTTGAAAGATTAGAAATTGTCTCCTTCCACAGCAGCATGTGTTTTCTCAATAGAGCATAAAATAGCCTACAGGTGCCATCTATTTTTGGTTACTGAGAAGATACCTGACAATATGATTGCTATTAATTTTACCATAATTCCTGTGAATATGGGTTTGCCACAACTTGTTGAAAAAAGGAGAAATATTACAGCTGCGAACAGAGGTGCTGTGCACAGGCTCTGCCACAGGTTGCCCAGAGACTGTGGGGTCTCCTCCTTGGGGATGTTCAGAAGCTGCCTGGCCATGGGCCTGGGCCCCCTGTTCTGGGTGTCCCTGCTGGAGCAGGGGTGGGCCAGAGGGCCCTGCCAGCCTCAGCCATCCTGGGGTTTGAGAATTGAGTTTTAAGTCAAAGTGCAATACAATGCCAAAACACATCTGTTTTGTATCTCACAAAACCACCCAAATCTGTTGTTCCATTCTGGGTCCCAAGGTTTTCTATTTGTGATTACATATTACTGCACGGCACTGATGTTCCACAGAAAATTTACTGCAGCTATACCGAACCGTGAAAGGGGCAACTCCTGTATGAAAAGACCCATACCTGAGTTTCCAAGGTAGCTTTTTCCCCACAGCTCTAAAAAAATAGAGTATTTCAGAATAGAAGACCTTTGCACTAGAGGCATCTAAGACTTCTCTAATAATTCTGAACTGAAACAGCCCTGTACTGATTTCCTTCTAAAAGGGAGAACAGAAAATGGTGCTACTTGGTCAAAATCTGCTCTCCCTACTGCAGCTTTTACCTGTGGGACACGTGATTGTTGCGGGGAACAGTTTTTAAGCCAGGTTTACAGAAGGCCACCTCTCCACTGCTGCTTCCAGTTCACACGGCCTGCAGCCCAAAGCAGAAATTCAAGATGACGTCTGGTCACCGTCAGTTGACTTAATTCCTTTAAAAGACGTCTCCAAAGGAAGCCTTGCAGTGCCTTGGTGGGTGTGAAGGTGGTATTGTAATTAAGACTCGGCTGAGTCTGTTTGCGTATGGGAAAACAACTCCCCGCGGCAGGACAAATATCCTGCCATTGATCACACTGTGACAATGGAACAAGCCACTTTGCCCCACTTTACTTTCAGCCACAACCACAGTAAAAACAGCTCAAACCTCAATATCAGGCAGGGAAAAAAAAAAACCAACAAAACACATTTAAAAAGGAAATGCAAATGGCTGCTTATGAGTACAGAAAAGGCACACGATATTCTGAAGGTATAACGGATAATAAGTATTACCAACTCCAAGCTGGGAAACAAATATTTGTAATCTACCTGTAGAAATCTCATAACAATGGAAATTACTGATATAATTTGAGGACAGCTGAGAAACAGCTTGAGTTTGCAAATGGTAATGAATGAAAATAAGCCTGCATGACAACAGAAGCATCCCAAATCCGTGCCCGGAATTTTTACCGTTGAATAAAAACACAAGTTTACCAATCACTTTATTTTCCCAGGCCATCTCCCTGTTCTTTCTGTATCAGAAGCAACTCCAGCAGATTTCAACAACCAACCAACCTTCCCTCCCCCATACAAACGCACCTCCTCCAAAACAAACAACCCTGTGTTGTTGCTCTATCCAGCCTCAGAGGGAGTCAGCACAGCCTGTAAACATCCCTGACAAGTTCTCCCAGAGTCTCTGTTTCTGCAGGACAACTGAGCAGCTAACCCAACCCAGCCCCAGTTTTGAGTGCCTAGCCAGCCAGGCTCCCCACCATCACATTCACTCCCTTTTTTTTCAATGAATTATGGCTTCTTGTCTGCCAAAAGCCATTATTTCTAGCTACACTGAGATGTCCTCGAGATTTAATGCAGCTGAAAACAGAGGATTAGAAATGGAAGAAAAGCCTTGGTAGCTTTCAGCAGCAATTTTAGCATTCATTGTATTTTATCCCGGGGATGCAAAGGATACACAATATGAAACGTTATTTAATATCTAGTATTGTGGATGGCATGACTCCATCAGAACGAGAAAACCATTCCCCACAGACTCTTACAGATTAGTGTGCTATTTACGATATGGAGAAATGGACGTACAGTGAACCTCAAGCACATTTAAATTAGACATCAAACTCCATCTGAAGAACAGGCTGTGCAGCTTCTCTGGTTAGAAAGTCCATCGCTGAAGCCCATTTCCAGTATCAATGGTTCTCCCCTAGGAGCCTCAGAACACAAGCCTTTTCTTAAAGCAGAGAAGCAAAGAAGTGCTCCTTGGCTTAAAAATCCCCAGGCATTGAGCATGGGCACTGCATGCCCATACAGCCTCTTTGCAAGCTGGCTAGTAGAGCCAGAATGGGAGCATCCCTACTATGCCCACAGCTTGCACCTCATCTCTTTTCCCATTTGCTCAGAAGCACACGAGTCCATTTGGAATAGAAATTACCTTAAGGAGAAAAAAAAAAAAGAGGAAAGAAAAGTCCAACAGTTCACATTTTTGCACAGCCATTAAAAATAATTCTGGAAAGATCAAACTTAGAAAAACGAGAGCCAGTGAATGGAAATATAAGAATACTTCACAGTGCTTAAGTGGGTATCAAGGACTGAAGCTACACTTTGTAATGTTATGCTAAATAAAATATAAATTTAATATTTTCTCGACAAATGTTTTCTTGCTGGTCAGCTGGGAATCCATGGGGGTCCGTGGACTACTTCCAGGATGTCCACAAATGGTAAGTTGGAAAAACAAGTCTGCTGTCGGTGTGCTTGGACAGAGAAAGGTCTGTAGTGGCTCTTCAATATGTTCAGAAGGAAAAATAAAGAAGTCTGCAAATTCTAATTCCATAAATCTTTTCTAAGCTGCTCTGAAGGCCAAATATTTAAGAGACTATTTCCCATGGCTAACGAATGAATTGATGGCTCCTGTGTCACTTTTATGTAACAGCATTATTTTCAGTTCTATTAAAATGGCAGGAACACCAGGCAAGGATGTCTCTGTTATCAGTCCTTTAATCTGGCCCCGAAGCACAAAAACTGCTCATTACCTCTTGACAGAGATTGCATTCTCGTCCATCATTGTTATCCCACTTACATTTTTATTCCAAGAATAAAATGCTGCAAAATCCTGTGACCTGAATACTTCACATAGTACATGCCAATGATCACTGCTTCCTGTCTGGTTATTGACTATACTGGCATAAACCTAAATCTCACGGATGTAGTGTTGATTAGTGCTCATTAAGTACGAGATAAAAGACACTCCCATACCAGTCGATGTCGAATTTGACATCTCCAAGTCTTCACTTTACCAAAGCTTACATTTTTCATGGTTTTTAACTTAAAATTTGTATCATCCAGGGCATACTTACAAGAAGAAATCATTCTGGCAAAGAAAAAATGAGAGGAAAAAAAAAAAGCCTTTTTTCTGACTCATCTTCTCGTGAAAGACATAAATCATTAATCACAATTAATGGGTGGACTGGATGATCCTGTGGGTCTTTTCCAACCTTAGCAGTTCTATGATTACAATGGCAAACACTAATTGAAAACGACCCTCAGCCAACTGTAGGGCTGGAAACAGGGGCACAATTCTTAGAAAACATAAAGAAACTACAAAATGGCCCCCTGAGGCCCCTGCTCTGGCCATTCCCTTTTGCAGACCTGTTGTTACAGTCAGTCCTCCTGTTACGGGAGGATAATTTAGACATCAAAGACGCGTACGCCATGCGAATGAAGCCAACAAAACCGGTGTGATGAGCAGCGGAGAAGGAAGAGGAGGAAGTCATGTCTACCACGCATGCCGTGGCTGCCTGAAACTCCATCGGAACTGCGATGAGTAACTGACATATGGAAGGAAACATTTTATTACTTACAGATGCACTCACATTTACTTCTTTGCCTTTTTTGGTATATCTATGGGATAATGAATTTGAGGTTTGCAGCAGGGTTATTAATGGTACATTGCCTCCCTTTTTCCCCAGATGGAAATCCTTTAGATGTAACCTGTTTAGTATGCGCAGAACGAGACTCATATTTTAGAAGTGATGTTATATCACAAACCTTCGAGCCAGAAGGCTCTAAAAAATTTGCAAGCATTGCAGCTGTTGATTAATGGGAGATCTCATATGTAAAAAGGGGAAAGGAAAACAGATTTTCCTCTTCTATTAAGAGATCATGCTGTTCAATTAGTGCAGGTATAACAAGCATGTTCAGCTGGTGATTGTGAGTTCATCAGAGTGACGAATCGTCTATAATACTACATTTTTGGAAAGCCACATATCTGAATATAGTCATCTGTGGCCCAAGGGCCCTTGCACAGACTCTCACAGAAGGGTAGAGAAAAGGCAGTTGCGTGAAGGAGAAACTCTATTTCCTTGAAAGCTTCTTGCAGAAGAGACTGTGAACTGTGCCCTGACAGCAGGCAGACCTAGCAGACCTCAGACGCAAAGGCAGCAGGCATCTTGCTAATGCTGTTTGCCATTTCTCTGTCTTCCCTCATCACACCAGGAAGCCTGATGAGACTGTCCTCTTAAGAGTTGGGTCCAGGAATAAGAATTGCGATTGCCCAGAGAAGCTGTGGGTGCCCCATCCCTGGAGGCGCTCAGAGCCAGGTTGGATGAGGCCCTGGGTAGCCTGAGCTGGTGGGGCACAGCCCTGCACACAGCAGGGTGTTGGAACTGGATGGCCTTCAAGGTCCCTTCCAATCCAAGTCATTCCATGATTCTTTGCTTCTATTTTAAATGGTGAACTCTAGTTCTTTCCAGAGAATCATGCTATCCAGCTGGCATGCTTCTCTTGCCATTTTCTATCATATTCCCATACACTACCTTAGGGATGAGCTGCTGCCGGCCTGACAACACTCACTCACCTCCTGCAGCTCCACACAGCCCGCCTGCACCCCACTGCACACACCTGCTTTTGAGAGAGGACCGTATGTTATCAGTACAACTTTCCAGGCCTGTTTTCCAATAATTGTCTTATTGCTGGTGCCTTTTTCCCCCATTCATTGAACATTCCTGCAGCGGGGCACGGAAGAAAAGGGCAGGAAAGAAGTAGTCTCTACTACTTTCAAGGTAGTCCCTATCGTTTCCTTTCAAAGTCGCGGTAGCTATTTTTAAGGATTCACAGGCCAAGCTCTTCCCAGCAAAGCCCAACTCTAATAGGACCAGAGGTGGAAGAAGTACGGGGTGGGAAGGGGTTGGCATGCTGGTGGGCTGCTGTGGGATGTTTTTCTGAAAAGGGATGCTAAGAATTAGCAATGTCATTTAGCACAGCACTCTGAGGACCCCCCCATTTCCTTCTTTGCAGAAACCGTGCTGCCCACACACCAGTGATGTTAGCAGGGTGGGTGCCGGCCACAGGAAGGCTGCCCCACACAACAGCTGGGGTAATTGCAATCACAGCAAAGGTATTCTTCCCGTAACAACAGGCACCAGATTGAATTTTGCTCGTTTCAGAGCCAATGTTTTGTAGGGATGCTGCCATCTGCTTTGCTCATTTCCTCGGAATGTTTCTGACATGAGGACCATCTCCTAGCATTACCTCGGATCCGCATGAAACCCTGTATGCTCTCCCCAGAGTGCCACCTCCCAGTGCCAGTCCTCCCGCTGTCCCCAGACGCAATGTGAAAACCAGCCCGGCAGCAGGAGCCGCCCGCACAGCATCTCTTAGACCCTCCCTCACCGCTGATTTTTGGCCTATTAAACAACCAGGCTGGATTTCAGTGACTCATTTCGGTAGGGCTCATTTCCAAAGGTATTTTTAAAAGTAAAGAGGACGTTCGCTGCCCTTCCTCAGGTAGGGGTGAAACAGCACGTCAGCTTTGTGCAAGCGTCCCTGCTGACACTAAGGGGGTGTTTGCCCGCAGCCCAGTGCGGCCTGGTGCGGGCAGAGCGGCCCCGGCGCCGGCAGCGCACGCCAGAAAGATTCTTCACGCTGCCTGCACCCTGTGTGCAAGAACTCCCTGATGCTGCACAAAACTATAGCTTGAGGCTCCCAGCTTCTCCCGACGGAGGAAGAAAGGGTCTGACCGTTCGTGGCTGCTGAGGAAAAGCGCTAAGCCCAAAATAAACCTGAGTAGTGAATAGAGCCTCTGCTCCCACGAGCATTCAGCAGCAGAGGAGTCCACCGAAGAGCTGATTTACAGATTGCCTAACGTTGGAGCCAACAGTCAAAATATGCATGCTTTTAGGATGCACGCAGTCTGTTTTGGTAATTAGTCTGGCATAACAGAGGCGTATTTGACAGTGACAGAATTAATCAACTCTTGCTCAAGTCAGGCATTTCGGCAGCCGCATGGCTCACGTTGAAGCAAACCACCTCACAGCCATGGGGCCCGCAGGGAAACACTCAAAGGCAAAGAGCACCCTAGGGTAAGGAGACATGAAGAAGCCACAGCCACCACAGCCACTCCTCACTGGTGGCCATATACCAAAACAGTGTTTGTGCTGTGCTGTGAGACCTCAGCTCACACTCTAACAAAGTCACACGTGCAATTGCATGCCGTATGGTACACCATGTGATAAAAGAACTTCAAATGATAACAGAGGAACTTATTCAAGCTTGACTGGAAATGGTTTTTCTCCCATCATAAAGGCTCACAGATTCACAGAGCGGGCCTTTGGTTTGCTCACAGCATTGGAGCTGAGGCCTGTCCTGCCTTGAGGACAACATAAATGCCCTCTAATGTTTTGGCCTGACTGAGGTAAATTCCAATGGAAAAAGCTTCTCTCTTTCCACTTCCTCTCACAGCATCTGATTTCCAGCTGTGCATCGTTTATTCACTAAATGCACACAGAGATCAAACTTCTGGTCTGTTAATCCAGCCCCTTGTCCATAATCGGCACTGCTTGGGCTGGGACAGAGAGGTTTTGTGTGCTGGAGGGAGGCAATAAGCACTGCAACAGAAGCAGAGCTTTCCATTCTTACACATCTGGGACAAAGGACCTATTGGACAACTTGCTCCACACTCTCCAGCTATGACAGATACTTAGGAGATAAACAATAGAGAGAATCCCAGTTATCCAACATCCCTTCAAGGCTATCCAGCAAGGCTTTAGCCCACAGGAAGTTGTACTAAAGGACTGCTAGCTGACCAAGACCATATGTGGGTCTGCCCCTACAAAATACGACTTCATCATCTACCCTGCAGAAGATACCTACTTCTTCATTCAGTCATACAGAAGCTTCTGAAAAAACAGATCTCTGCCTCCCTGGACCTCTGTCAGTGCCATACCCCAGTGAAGATCAGGGTGGTCTTCTCAGAAGCTGTCCTGTAGCCTCAATTCCCAACACAGCATGTAAAATTACGTAGATTACAGGATATGAAACTGCAGCTTTTCATTTTCTTTCTACAGAAGTAAAAGTTCTGCTGTTTGACAGCAATTGATGCTAGAAGCCCACGCTGCTGAAGTGACCGGCCCTGCAGACCCACAGCTGGGAACTGAGCGGTCAGCCCTCCTCCACACTGGCAACAGGTTTGGATTCAGAGGGTCCCTTGGTCCCATGGCCACATGGATTTACTCCAGACCGGAAGAGGTTGCTTAGAAATGACAGAGCGGTATGGGAACCTGATACAAAAAGCCAAACAAACAGCACTGCCATGCTGTTTACATGAAGGCCCTGACTTGACCTCATTTCACATTCCCCGACTTCACACCAACAGGCCTTTCTATCCGTAAAACCCAGAATCAAACACTGCAATTCAGTCATCTCCTTTACCTAGAAAACCTCAAGATAAAGCAATTCAAGTTTCCCACATAAAAGCAAAAAGTTTAACAACAAAGTTTCTCTGGGAATCCCTAAATTAAAAGATTCAGAGCCCTTGCAGCTTTCATGCCAAGTCATCAATTAATGCAGTTTATTCCTTACCTTTGACATAGGCATGGTATAGCAGGGAAACTATTTGAGATGGGCTACAGCTCCATCAGCTTCCAAAGTGCTACTCCAGACTGAAATGCGAAAAGGCACTGTGCAGGCAAAATGGCAGCAGAAGCCAGAAATGTGCACTGCAGATTGATTTACCTCAATTAGCATAGCAATTTTCTGCACGTTTTCCAAAAAGTGCTGATCAGTTTCACCAAAAATAGGATCAAAAACACCATGCAAATTGTTGTCACGGCTCAAAACGCTGATCGGTTTCCTAAGGACACATCCGCCTGTCTGCAGATAGGTTCAATTTAAGGCACAGCCGTGACCAAGAAGCTAAATGTGTTCCTTTGAAACCTCTGAATGAAGAGGTTAGCGTGTCTCTGAATCACCCGTCACCAGCCTGACGCTAATAAAGGGTACAGCAGGTAACTTTTGCTGTCCAGGTCATAACTACACGTACCTGGCCCCAGTCAGTGTTTTTGATGCGCCCTGACTTTTCAACACACGCCTCCCCTCTGCTTTTATACTTTACCGATCCTTTTTCCTAATCAATCAGAAGAACTAACACTTACATTTTCCTCCCTCCTCTTCAGAATGCGGATGAATGATTAAAGCTGCCAGGGCAACCTCCTTGGCATGCATGCCAATAACTTCCCACCTAATAGCCTTTCCTTTGCCTCACTGCCCTGGCCCACTGGTGATTACTGCAATCCCTTGAAGTGGTCAAATTGCAGGGCAGCCCCCATGGAAACCTATTTGGAACTGTTCAAGCTCATACCAAAGAATGATGTTTTTAATACAGATTGTTCTTTTTAAAGCCCTACAAAAGCAGCTGTAATCAGTCGTAGTGGGAGCAGTGCAAACCTCCACCAGTTTCAAAAGCCCCATATTGATTTCTTTCTAGTACATGGATCCTAACCAAATAACCTCACGTGAGGAGTCCACAATCAACTAACAAGGAATCACTTAAATTAAGATATCTTTGCCATTAGCAGCAACAATTTGCAGTAAGCTATCTCAATCAGTTAAATTCCAACAGAATGAATGGGGAGATTACATACAATTATTAAAATGACATTGAACATCAACTAAACATCACTGGTAAAGGTTATGTATAGCACCTGTTTGTTAAAGGCAACGAGGAGTCAGTCTTCACAGTTTAAAGGCTGAGTATTTCCAACTCTTTGAATGCGGCATGGTGAACAAGCATAGCTTGCTATTCAACAGCCAGTCTTTGAACAAGAGGGCCCACAAATCTCCCATTGGACATTTGTTTGCCACCTACAGTCAGCAGACTGGTGACACCCCACCAAAGCTGTGCGTGAAGGTGAAAAACAGCCCTGGTCAATCAGAAACCTGTTGGATCTTTCTAAAATTGTGTGCTGTCATAGCAATTACCCAATGGAACTTCCCTCCGTTCAACAAATACACAAAACATCTCAGAAGATGGCTGTAAACTGCTCGAAACCAAGAGAAACACTGGTGGTAACACACTCACATCCCAGGTTCTCTAGGCACTTACTCAAGGAGAGTAAAGCTCAAGTAAGCTTTAAGCATGCCTAAATGAAATTCTATGCTCTTGGTTTTGCTTTGATAGGATATGCAGACTGTGCCCTCAACACAAAAGAAAGCAATCATCTTTTTAACAAGTATCTTAAAAACAAGCATCAGCATCTATATTACTTTGGGTACTCACACTCAGTTTCCACTGAAAAACAGTGCTGCCTAATGATATAAAATGCAAATTGAACTGCAGTTAATGTGAACTTCATGTTACCCTGCAGTACACACTGCATACACTGACTTTTTCCCCAGGCCCATGGGAATGAACACGGCTGCATTTGTTCAGGTGACTGCTTCTAACTTTAATGTCCAACGGAGACTGGAAGCACAGGGCTGGTGGATCAGTTCTGATCAATCTGAAAATGGGTCCAATGAGACTAAGAGCAGCCAAAAAGACAAACTGTGTCACTGCTGCTTTCTGCTGGCATGGACTTCTTGGACAGAGATTGAAAGCACGAGGAGACCAGACATCCTCATGAGATACCACTTTGTATCCCAGATCCCACAAACACAGGACAACAAAGATGTCTTTATTGCCGTTTCCAGCCGCCAACCGGTCTAACGCCCACTCATCTTCCTGGTCTGTGAGATTAAGTTGTTAGATTCAGTGCTCTGATCCTGTCTTACTTCACTGAACTTGAA
>PPHD01012030.1:0-18341 GCA_002909625.1 Bambusicola thoracicus | reverse complement strand
GTTTAAATCCATTACATATTTTATTCTATCTTTCTTCCCTGATAATATCTAGCATTCGATTAGAGTTTTCACTCTTTTGAGGTAACCTCTTTATAAGCTTGCCTATCATAAGCGTACTACACTTGAATGATCAGCTAAGAGCTAGTCCTATTTTTATTCTTTTTCATCTTACCTTCATTATTTACATTTAACTGTAATTAATTTGTAGGCTGCAGTGCTTAGGAATGGTTGAGCATTCTGGTTTTAGTGCCAGGACAGACAGACAACCTTCGGAAAGCATCAGTCTGAAGATAGAGATGGTAACAATAGAACCTTTTTCACACAAATACATGAATTGCATAGTTCTTCTCACATCTGTCTAATTGAATACATAGGAGAGACAGCTGCTCTTCTCAAACCAAGAACACTTGTAGTTCAAGCACTTATTGGAGTGAATGAAGAGGGGAGCAGTGTGATTAATACCCAACTACTGTTAATTAGCAGCTTCTCTTGTACTCTATGCCAGAGAGTCTGATAGTTTAGATGACTGATTCCCTATGGTGCCATGTAAACACAAGATGATAATCCTTAATTTTCAATTTCTTTTTGCAATTGTATTTTCAGCAAGAAGTAGCTTGACATACAGCATCTAAGTTCTTTTAGGTTCTTAGGTGTCTTTTGAGTTGAGAGTTTGGGCCAGCACAATAGCAGAATCTAGGCTTTGTGATTATTTTAGCACCCAAGTGAGTTTACATAACAATATAAAATACTGGTGCAAACAAGAGTTTCATATGTTATTGTTTTGATTAGCATGAACTGGTATAACCTTCATGGAAGGATGGGAAAACAATCTTTCTCGTTTATGTCAACAAGTACAGATTGCTGATCTATCTTGTTTGTGCATTTGTTTTGATTTGTTTTATTTCTGAGGGCAAAGGGGGTGCAATATGATGGAAGTTTATGTCCTTTTCAAACAACATTTTATATTTCTAATGGATTTCCCTCTCTGCTCTCCCCCTCAGGAGTATCATCCAAATATTGCGTCTAAAAGATTTGCCATGAAATGAGTGCAAATCTGCGTTAGTTTGTAGTGATCTATTTTCATAGTCTAATGTTACTGGGCACACTGCTGTACTTAAAAAATTCCAAAAAAAAAAAAAATGCTGTTTAGGAGCTACCCAATTATTTATATGCAAGTATTAACTGTGAAGCAGCTCAGCATTACATTTATGCTGGCACATTTTGCATCTTTAAATATCTGTGTAAAAATTTTCGTGCGGAAGGTCATTAATGATGTTTCTAACTAATGCATATATAAACAGATACATATATACACATATTTATTTTTATTTATATTTCCACTTTTTAATGTACAGATAGGGGTTTGATTTTCTGCTAGAAATATGTGGAATATTAGGGATGCAAATGTAAAACTCCTTGAAGGCAGAAGCGGTTTGCTTCTGTGTTCAAGTTTATATCCATATTTGCAAGTTGAGAGTATAAATGTTGTGGATCATTTTTTTAGTCTAATTTAAATATGTAAATGTTGCAAAATCACTGCATACCTGAGCACTCTCTGAATAAAATGTTCTGATTTGATTGTGTTGGGGATCTTTCCAATCTAACCTTTGCTGGTAGAAGAAAATATTTTCATACTAGATTTGCTAATATGCAAATCTCAAAATGAAACCTCTGTACAAATTGAATCTTATATTCTATATGGACATGTAAACTGACAGCCAGACTTTATGCAAAAGTAGAAATGGGATTAACGCACATAGTGACTAGGAATTAGATGAAGTGGACAGAAAGCTTTGGATAGCCCCAGCTTTGAGGAATGTCATGAAAATACTGAATTATAACAGTTTAAAATAACCTGATTATAATAATTGGAAAATCTTACAACAAAAGTCTCCCACTCTCAGACAGTATCCCTCTGTTAGATTCAGTGGCAGTGCACTCATTTTCATTAGTCAAGGATGTGTTAGGATGTGCCTTCTATCTGTTTTCATAGAATAGAATCATAGAACTGTGTGAGTTGGAAGGGGTATCTGGTCCAACCCCCTGGGGTTGTATGTCCCCAGCAGGGACACTCACAGCTCTATCAGTGCTCAGAGCCCTGTCTAGCATGACCTAGAGCGTCTCCAGGGATAGAGCACCTACCACCTCTCTGGGCAACCTGTGCCAGTGCCTCACCACCTTTGTTATAAAACACTTCTTCCCTATGTCTAATCTAAATCTCCCCTCCATTAGTTTGAAACCCTTTCACCTTGTCCCATCACCACAGGCCCTGCTAAGGAGTCCCCTTCCTTCTTATAGACCCCCTTTAGATTCTGAAAAGCCACTCTCAGATCTCCCCAGGGCCTTTTCTTTTCCATGCTGCACAGCCCCTGCTCTCAGCCTGTCCTCATAGGGAGGTGTTCCAACCCTGGAATAATTTTTGTGGCCCTCCTCAGGATGCACTCCAACAACTCCATATCTCTTCTGTACTCCAAATCTGGATGCAAAGCTCCCAGGTGAGGCCTCACAGTGCAGAGCAGAGGAGCAGGACCACCTCCCTTGACTTGCTGGCCACACTGCTTTCATTTTGTTTTGTATTGTTTTGTTTTTATCTGAAGAACATAACTGATATTAAGGAAGATCTTCATTCCCAAAGACTGCCAGCAGACACAGTACCCTTGCAGGCAATGTAGGCAGAAAGGTTTAGGAATGAACGCAAAGATCAACCCAGGCATTATCTCTATCACAGAGTTACAGGTATAAAACCACAACAGTTAGAGGAAGTTTGCATTTTTGCAGCTGCAAGTTTCCTCTGGGCTTTCTTTACGGTGCTTACTACTCATAAAAATGACACAGTAAAATATTCATGAATAGCAGGTGTAATGCATTAAACATGATGAGGCTGCAGTGGAAGAATACTCCTGTTGAACTGAAAGTTGTCAGCAGAGATGTACACTGTGTAAGGATATGTGGAACGTGAGGGTAACCAGGATGCAAGGACGTCTGCTTCATGCGGATATCTGGTTAAGCATATACAAAGCTATTTGTATGAAGTATATTTTTTTCAGAATGGATACTCTGTGCATGTGTGTGTGATTTGCTAGCAAAATTCAATCTGGACTTGCTAGCATGGAGGAGGAGACCAAAGGAAGTACTCACATTGGGAGCTGGAGATTGTATGAAAACATATTGCCATCTGATATGGCCACAGGAGCTGGAAAGAACTAGGGTCAGCTCTAGGGGTTGAGAGACCCACCCCTGTGAGTGTGGGAGTGTAGGTGTGTGTGACCCAGGAGCAAAGTACAGTCCTGGTCAGCTGGTATGGCCATCTATGTTTCTGTGTTTGTGAGCTCTGGGAAGGTGAAAAGGAGGCAGTTGCCTGTGGCAATGTGACTATGGAGAGGACAGGAAAACATCTCTGGCCACAGCCTTGCTCAGTGCTGGCACTCCCAAAGGCCAGAGAGTGGCATGATGGCTGTATGTGCAGGTCAGAGTGACAACATGAGAGGCATGATGCAGCATTACCCTATTTTCTAATACTGACATTGCTTTCAGTTTCTACAAAGTTTTTAAGATGTGAGCACAGAAAACAAGCCAGTCAGTAACCAGTTCTCTGCAGTGTAAGATGATGGATGTTTGGCTGTTGACTTTGTTTTAAATGGTGTACTTCATTTTAAAACATTTTCTTTAGCTGTCCTTCTCTTCAGTCTTCAAGATCCTTAATAACTGAAGATTGGCAAAATCTGCAAGACAGCAGCAAGCTCCATTTAGCACTTCTGTACATTTTTCAATGTATCACAATAATATAGGGTTCATTAAACACTCCATGAATTTTGTTATGGAGTTGTTTCAGACACCTTGTCCTTGCCAAAGGCTATTCTTATTATTAACACTCTAGTCTTTTTTTTTTTTTTTTTTTTTTTGCTTTTGCTTTTTTTTCCAAAATGTGTATTCATTTTTATTAAGATTACTTATGATGGTATCTGTCTAAAGCATACCTTGATACTCCTTTAATATTTACCCCTATTGATTCTCATTCGAATACATATGCAATCTAAGTTTTCTAAGCCACTGGCAATACCAGCTGGTTGCTCTGGAGAGTTTCCTAAGCAAAATTCTTAAAATAAAAGAAACAAAAAAGATATTTATAGCTGACACTTTTGTATGTGATTCTCTGTTCACTTTCTGGTATTTGTGATGTGTTACAGACAAGTGTGACTTGGGATTCTGGAGGAGAAAAAAATGCACAGCGAGAGTTACAAGTGCTGTGTAAACGAGCATGTTGAAAAGTAGAGTGACAGCATAAAAGCACTGTGAATAATGGGAAATTTTGCTGTGAGTTTTTTAGACTATTGTGTGTAATCATCATTTTACATTGAAGTACTGAAAAGAAAATACACACTAATTGTTGTTTAACATGTCCAAAATTCATTAACATATCTCAGGAAGCAAATATCGAATACCTTTCATATAAGTTTACACTAGCATATACATATGATAATTATCTGCATAATACCTCATTCTTAGTGGAGGTTTCTAGCCAGGTCTTGTTGCTGTCAATGAACTGCATGAAGAACTGTTCATTTTGTTGTTGGTTTTGTTGTTGTTTTTAGCTCTCCAAGGAAAGTATTTTCTCTGTTGTAATTATTTTTTTCTTGGTCCTTTCCATTTCTTAGTTGCATGCTACTCAGGATTGCAACACAGAATATGCTGTTTCTTTCTGATTATATACAGGTTTTAGATGTTTCTAAGTGACTTAGGAACACAGCCTCCATTGTATTGCTGGTTTAGAAAATACTTACGCATCTCTAATTCTGATTTTTACATCCTTTTCTGATTTTTGTAGCATTATTCATGGTTCTAGATTTAAACCTGATAGATTATTTGGGGTTTATGGGGAAGTTTTGGTAGCAAAGGCTTGCAGGGGAGGCCTGTGTGAGAAAGGACCATGAGCCAGATCAAAGGGAGACCTGTCACAGCCCAAAGCTGAGGCCATCAGGTATGCAGGTGACATCTCTTTGATAACATATTTCAGAAAATATTTAAAATGCTGTGTAGCAGATGTGAGAAAGAGTGAGAAAAATGTGATAGAAGTAAATCTGCAGACACCAAATTCATTGAAATAAGAGAGTAAATGCTCCAGACGACATAGCAGAGGTTTCCTGCAGTCAAAGAGAGGCCTGCAGAGGAGTAGGCCGGAGGAGCCCATGGGGCAGCAGTGGATTCGGCCTGGAGGAGGCCCATGCCAGAGCAGAACCGAAGGCCATTGAGACGAGCCCACGCAGGAGTAGAAGGTCTGACAAGAGTTGTAGCCCATGGGAAAGCCATGCTGGAGCAGTCCATTCCTGGAGAATGAACCTTGCCACATGGGCTCATGTTGGAGCAGGTAATGAAGAAGTGCAGCATATTGCAAAGGACTGCATCCCATGGGAGGGACCCCATGCTTGAGTGGGGGAAGGATGTGAGGAGGAAGGAGCTGGAGAGATTGAGTGTTACGAACCAACCTCAGACTGCCTTCCCAAATCCACCATGATGCTTACCAGGAAGGAGGTAGGGGAGTCAGGAGTGATGCTGAGCCTGGGAAGGAGGGTAGGGAAAGGTGATTTTAATTTTGTTATATTTCTTACTATCCTATTCTCTTTTAAATTGAAAATAAATTAATCTTCCCCAGATGGAGTTTCTTCGTCCAAGGCAATAGCTGATGAGTGATCTTCCTGCCCATATCTCACTCAACCCATAAGTTTTTTCTCCTTGTCCTGCTGAGGAGAGGGAGTGAGTGGCTCGCTGGGCATCCAGTGACCAGACAAGGTCAACTTACCACACAGACATACAGAGTGCTTGTTATAAGCCCACCTGTTAAAGTAAGTATACCACACCATTAAGGCTCTCCTATAGTTAAGACTACTTTTCCTCTACAAGAACATGTAGATGTTCCAGAAGCCTAGTGACAGTCTGATCCTGGTGTAATAGTCTGTGTGGTTTAGGTAATACTTATAATTGTCATTCATATTTATTTTCTAGGTTTATAAATTAAATAAATATGTAGACACTTTACTATTTCTTCATTTTTAATGTTCGCTTGCAGTGATTTGACACTATATCTTCAAGAGCATGCTTAAGCTCATTTGCTTTCTACATTTTTGCAAAGTTTAGCATTGAAAACAAACCACGGTGAATTAATTTAAAAATACATTCACAAAAGGCTCACTTACTGCCGTTTTGAACTTTGCCACTGATTACAGTCATTTGTGGTTAATTAAGAACAAACTGTACGCAATGTGTCAGCAGCAGAAAATTATTAGAAAAAAATACAGTCCTTGCCTCTCAATTGAGTAGTAAGTAGAAAAAATAACAGCTTTGCATCTTTAGCACATAATAGTAGGTGTTAATAGTTCCTACTGACACTTAAATCACATATTCAGATCTTAAGTTGCAAGGTCAAGGAGAAGCTACTTAGGGTTTCCTTCAGCCTGTATATTTACAACTTATTCTGGACTACAGTAGTAGTGTATTGAGTTTTCTTTTGCAAAAGTCATAGTTGTTTCATTGCAGGCCTAGCTGTGAAGAAAATTATATATTTATAGTATTTTTTTAAAAAGCATTTTCACTGTTTACTAAGTCTAGATTATATCATTCAATTCTTTTTCACCTTAAACCCTTTGAAACATGCAGCAAAATGTAATCAACGTAATTCAGGAATGCACATTCAGAAAAGGAAATACGCCATATTATTTACTGGTATTAAAACAAATATTTGATGAGACTGCTCACAACCAATTCTTGGACAATGTTTGCATTCCCTTTTTGTTTTTCTTCTAGACAAACCCCTAGGTTTGCAGGATGAGAGCAGATCCTGACCTGTGTCTATTTTTGAATAATGCTGACCTTTGAAGGAACCTTGCTAATTGCAAAAAAAGGGTGACAGAAATGGGATTGGGAAGCACTTTTGTGTTTGCCATAAGAAATTGTCTTTGTTTGGATTTCTGCTTTCTGAAACATTTTTCCTTTTCCCAGTCTTGTTCTTCCTTTCAGACCCCTTTTTTCTCTGTAAGTTTTACACAATAAAACATCTAATATAAAGTCCTTTTCTGTGAGACCCCTGGTAATCTTATCTCCTTTCCATTCACCAGGCACAGAGTTCTGGCTCAAGCTATCCTGAAGGAAGAAGAAGACAGAAAAAACTACCAAAGACCTGACCTGAACCTTTTGAGAACCACCTTCTTGTTCCCACTGCCCCCCAGGCACCACAGAAGGGCTAGCAAAATCTGAGTGTTTGTCCCTTATCCATCTTTTCAAAAATGTCTGGAGACACTTTTCTGAATATCTGAGCTCTTTATGAAATTAAAGCTGAAGGAAATTATTTACTTTGTGTAAAACAGTATGATATATATTCAATTGTATTAATAATACATTCTGTCAGACTGCCCATCTGCTGCCATCTGTTACAGGGCAACAGCATGTAATAGGATATTGATGGGAAGGTTCAGCCTCTGCTGCCACACCACCAACATCCGCCTCTGACATGGTAAGCCAACATCATAGCATAGGAGGTATTACTTTCAGAGTATCTCTCATAGTAGACCAGCACTGGGCATCTTTAGATGCAGATTTATTTACAAGTACAGATGGTGATTTGTGTGTGTGTGTGTGAGTGTGTGTGTGTGTGTGTGTGTGTGTACGTGTAGTTAAATCCTTGTAACATACAAAGTAGCTGCTTATAACTGCTTGGGTCAAATTGCTGATTGATACATTACTAATTTTTACAACTGAACTCCAACTGCAAAGGTCTTTTTGCTGTTACGGAACAAGCAGAGCACCTGCCTGTCTTGTAGCTCTGAGAAGCAATCCCCAGTGCTCACTGGCCTTTGGGCAACAGTGTTATTTAAAGGAAGCCTTGTAGATAACAAAGGTTTTTGCTCTCCCTATCACTTCTAGTTTTAATTTTTAATTTTGTGTGGCTCCCAGCGATATTATTGTCTCTTGCAGGCAACATATTCCTAGGAACATGAACATGAAGAAGGAGCATGCTTTTTGTTTTCTCAAATAGTTTTCTCTCAACCCACAAGTTCTACTTCGTTTTTCTTTTCCTTTTGATTCTCTCCCCCATCCTACTGGGAAGAGGGGGGCATGACCAAACAACTGTGCGATGCTGAGCCACCTGCTGGGTTAAACTACAACATTTTATCACTCCAGATCCATACAACCATTTCTGCAGATGTTGATTATAGCCCTGGTATTGTAAAGAGATTCTGCCTGGAAGAATTCACTTCTCTCTTAATAAAACTAACATATTGATCGAACCTGTTATGGATGAGGGCAGCATGGAACTTAAATGTTCATGCTTGTCAACACTATGCATAGTGCAGTGTAATTAGCACATGCTTATTAATATCTTTTTCCTGATGTGTGTATACACCTACATACACAGGAAATCATCTCAATTAATGGATGAATTAAAGAAAAATCTGAACACAAAAGTTCTTTTGTATAAGAGATACTTAAATATTGTCTTTGAGCTACTAGTTTGTATTCACAGAACAGCTAGCTACTCCAGAGAGAGATGTTCTCGCAGAATACACACTGGAACTCACTTATCTACTCTCCATGAAATGTGAACAGTGAGGTCTATGACTCTGTCTTCAGCCATGTGACTGAGCTGTTCTTTTTTCTCTATGGTCCACCTTTTTTCCCTTTACTTTTGTTTCTGTTATTGCTTCTCATGCCTTCTCCAATTAAGATCATAAATTCTCTTATTTTCATGGGTTTTCCTATAGGACAGACTCGCCAGGTGCTTTTCCCTTCTTGTGGAAGAATATATACATGGAAAATGTATGTTTCATTTGAGAGGTCAGTAACAAGGAGAAGCTGAAATATATTTTCATCTACACAGATCCATCAGCTTAGCCTCAGATAGGCAGAGTCCGAAATCTTTACCTTGATGGTGACTCAACTGTGAAAGCAGTGTTGTGACATTTCTTAAGGAAGGCTGCCCACATGCATATTTACACTTCAACCTTTTTTTTTTTCCCCCTCTCTTGCAATGTTTTGTTGTGAATTACATACTATAATACTGCAAGAGGAGTTGGTTATGGGCTGTGCCTCTTGGCATTTAGGGCATGAGAGAAGTAGCTGAATTTCTCTGGTTTCAGTGCAAGGAAATATTTACTTGTACAGTGTGACTGTGAATATGGATAAAAAGAGAATAACCAGTTAACAGCAAGTAACTACCCCTTTTTATAGAGACTTCAGGCATATCAGAATACATCCACTAAAAGCAATAGAACAATCTTCCTTCATGCGTTGCCTCCCTACTTGCAGAGTTTTTTTAAACAAAAAGTCTAGACTGGAAATCCATGTATTCTACTTGTGTACCCAACAAACTAGTAAAGAATACAAGATGTATATTCAGATATATAAAATCCTGTCTGAATTAAATGGGACAAAACCTACCAACGCAGGTAATTAGAAGAGATATTTAGTTGGCCATGGAAAAGAATTCTTCAAATTTTTCACATGGTACTATGAGACACAAGTGTGATATCAAGAAAGTTTTCTTTTGTCTCCATTCATTTATGAGTCTCCATTCATATATATCTTAACATTCACTTATTTTACATTAACTGGGCATTAACAAATGCTGAAACATGGATAATTTCTTTTATCTTTTTCCTTTTTTAATCAAGCAGAATAAAAGCCAGTTAAGATGTTTGTGCTACTTTTGTTTTTTTTTTTTTTTTTTTTTTTCATTATGCCTGGAATTTTGTCCACTCAGCAGATGAAACAGCTGTGAGATCTGTGGTCCTTGCCTTAAGGATATTATTGTAGCATTAAATGATGCATGCTGAACATCTAGAAAAATCCTTATATTTTTATGTATTTCTTTATAATTGTTTGTCATTTATTTATTTTTATGTATAAGCATAAATACGCCTTTTTTTTTTTTAGCCATGTTTTCCTGTTTAAAAATCATCTTTATGCTCAGGCTGCAGAGAACACTGGATATCAATACATATTTGTCTGAAAACATCAATGCAAAAATTTTCAAATGTTTTTTTTCAACCATTATTAACAGAAATTAGTTGTGATTTACAAGTAGTTCTCAGCTTTCATGGTACTTGATTGCTTTACCTGTTATTTTTGATGAAAAAAAAAAAAGAAGTAAAGATGAATTTAAAATGAATGAATTAAAAAATACAGAAAAAAAATGGAGAAGGGCTGGATCATGACAAGCTGATATTAGTTTTGCTATGTAAAAGGAGCACAAATTGCATGAGTTTCCCCTAAATTCCATGAGTGCAGTAGGTACCCAATGCCAGGGATGGATAACGCACACAATACATGAACATATTTGCACCACAGCATTCTATGGTGCTAACAGAAAAATATATGCAATATAGAAACATTCATGGAAGCAAAGATAAAGAATGCAATCACAATTTTTTTTTCATTAATACTCACATATGACATTTCCATGTATTATATCAGGGAATTTAAGAGCTAATGGTATTGTAGTATAATGCAGATAGGATTGAGAGCTGGTCAAAGCGCATCAATTTAATTATCTATTTATTAAATTCATATTTTTTTCTTAAAAAAAAGGACAAAGTGCACCAGTTTCAGTGACCCTGCTCAGTTACAAAGGGAAAAAGTCAAAGCATTCCATTCGAAGAACATATTACATTCTGTTCCTGGGTTGTTTGGATTAAGTTCATTAGATTATGTAAGAATATAATAACAATACGTTTTATTTTTATAATCTAATAAAAACTAATGAAAGTGGTTGTATTTAAATGAAAAGTTTTAATGATACCTAAGTTGTTCTTCCTTGCAGATATCCATGCTTTATTACATTCTTTTATTAGCTAGCACTAGTATTTGCAGTAACGTTATCTGAGATTAACATCTATTCCTCCTATAGTACTACTTGAAGATAAATTGTTTCATAATCCAAGTAAAATACTTGGCCTTTGTGGAATAAAATAAAAAAGGGACAAAACAGTTGCCAAAGTGTGAGTAAATAATATAGGTCATAAGCAAGGATAAAGAGTATATGCATGAACATATGAATTTTCAAATAAAGAATGTCATGACAGGGCAACGCATTTGCATTCTGTGTAAACTGAAGAGATTTTATTTCACTTCCCTACTGATGCGTACAAAGTGCAGAGATGCTATCCCTTGTGCAGGGCTCTGGAGCTGTCACTGCCTCTTCAGAAAATGTTGTTAAATGACAATCTGTTATTCCCAGGAATCTTAACAACTGTACTGTAAATAGTAATGATTTTTTTTTTTTAATAAAACTTTCAAAGATGAGTCTAATTTCAGGCCATGAAATAAATGCCACATTTGCATTATGCTTGTTTCAAGGCTATAAGAAAACTTATGAATCCTGCAGCAAACACTAAATGAGTTTCAGTGTTTAATGGATTACTGCACAGCCCCCTCCAACTTTAACAGGGATAAAGACCTGATTTGGAATGAAAATGATAACAGGATGTTGGTTTTTCTTTCATAGTCTTTGTCTGTAAAAGAAGACCAGACTTGCTTATTGCAGGTAATGTAACATTAAAGCAATATTACTTAGGAAATAGAATACGTTTGTGTGCACTGAAGCCAAAATATAAGCCATATAATCCACTCTACAAACCTTCAGAGATGACATACTCATAGATCTAGTCATAGCACAGCTGTGTGGGAATTCTCTGCACCCAGGAGCACTTCATTCTGGTTTCCTCTCAACATTTAAGAGCAGAAATATTTTAAGGCAGTCCTACAATGCTCGTTTAGAATTAACAGCCAAGTCTTTTGGGGTTTGGTATTGTGGAGAGAGGAAGAATACGGTATTTTAGTATTTTAGCATTGCGGCTGTTGTGCAATAAAGATCACCACCAAAAAAAGAAAGAAAAAAAAACCTACATCAAAAACAAACAACAACAAAACCCACAACCCCGTATCATCAATTTTCCTACTGAAAATACATAGCAAAGCATACTCCACTAGGCTGAGTAGGGAAGAGTATTACAGAGTATCACTGCACTGCTTTAGTGTGTGCTCAGCAGTTGACGATGCATCTGAAAAGTCAGGATTCTGAAGTTAATCCTTATCATTTTGGTACTGCTTTTAAATCTGTTTCCACAGATTTGCTAACATAGGCTTTTGATGCTTCTAATATGAACAGTTTCTCAGTTTTCAATATTTGGAGTATTGTACTATTTAAGGTAAAACTGGACAATTTTATGAAATTCTTAACATTTAAGAAGAATAAATAAGTTCAGATAGACGTTACGACCTATGAGTATGTGTTCTTCTTAAGTAAAATACATACTTGGAAATTTCTGAAAATTGCCTTATTTCAGTGCTTTTTTTTTTAACAAATGACATTTGAAGATGTTGCTAATTCTTTCTGTCCTTGTTTTGGGGTTTTATTCACCAGCAAATCTAGAATCCAAGCAATAATGTTTTCACAGACGACTCTGATTCATAATGTCAACTGCATCAAGATCCACTGCAGAACAGTTTTATTTGTGCATGATTTTAATGTTCTGTAGCAGCCAAATATTTTACAAACTCTGAAAGAGTCCACGTTTGGTACTCTCCAAAATTACTTAAAATAAAAGACAGTGTCAGTATATTCAATCTTTTATTTTTGTATGTTTTCAGCGAAGAGCTTCAACTTATTTTCCCTAAACTCCTTGTGTTTTGCAATGAATTTATTAAGTTTGCACACTATTTGCTATAGAGATAATAGGTTTGATTTAAGAGAGAACATGCCCTATGCCAAAGGGGAATCAAGAGAAAAAGTGCTTTGAGGTATATAGGCACTGATGCCTTGGATAGAAAAAGCTACATATTATTTCCTTAAATCAAATCTTCAGCCACAAATCTGGCACATTTGTATTCTAAATGTCTGAAAAATTATAGACCTTTATATTTGTTGACCATGTGCAATCACAAGCCATCCATTTCAGTAAACCATTAAGTTGTGAGTACCACCCAAGTGCTGAACTTCAGAATACAAGCTTGAATTGGTTTCATAGAGATTTCAGAGAGAGAAAAAAAAAAAAAAAAAGTAGAACATTATTTTAAACATACTTTGTAATTAAGATATTATTAATTAAATTCTACAAAGAGCTGTTGCTGAAACCTGTACACAGTTTTCATTTACAGCCTAAAAGAGGAAGTGAATAGTTCGCTGATGATATACAATTAATTCAGAGTAATAAAATACCGAAATTCTCACAAAAAGCTGTCAAAAATTTAATAACTGAGCATCCCAATTCCACAGGTGGAATTCAGTCCAGGAAATACATAGTCATGTGCACTAGTCAAATACTCCCATACCTAACAACCTTCAGAACTGTTGCCACTCAGGAGCAAAGAGAAAGAAAAGAATGTAAGGAGATCAGTTCAGTGTGGCATGGAGCTCAGTGTGCAAACAGGCTATTAGGAACTACCAAGTTAAGGAACACAAGGAAAAAAAAAAAATGATATTGTTAAGGCAGTTGCTGAATCCATCAAAGTTAGGACTCCATATAATTAATGAAAATGTTGAACAAAAACAGCTAGAATTGAGCTGTGGGTAGCACCACTATTAACAGTCCACCAGACAGATGTATCCTCCATTCATTATAAGCCTTTGAGCTCTACTGCTGAGTCAGTTTTTCAGCCAACACAGTATATTCTTGTTCACCTCACAGTTGGACAATCTGTCTTGAAGGATGCTGTGAGGGATGGTATCAAAGGCCTTACTAAAATCCAGAAAGAGTACATACATAGCCTTACCTTCTTCCATGAAATCAGCAATATTATCATAGAAGGATATATGACAAATTACTAAGGCAGGACTTTCCCTTGATGAACACATGTTAACTATGACTGACAAATATTTTCTTCTGTAACTGCTTCTCAGTATCCCCCAGGATAATCTTTCCATAACTTTTCCAGGCACTGAGGTTAGACTTACAGGCCTGTAGTTTCTTGGGTGTTCTCTCAGGCTGTTCTTTGAGCTGGAAATAATATTGGGTAGCTCCCAGTCAACAGAGGTGTTCCCAGACTCTCCAGACCTTAGGTGAATTTTTGAGAGAGGTTCAGCTACAGCATCTGCTAACTCCTGCAGTACTTTGATATCCGTTCATCCTTTAATAGTTTTCTCTGTAACTCCTATGAGATTTTCTCTCTGTTATTTTCTATGCCCACAATTTTTTCATGTGAAATCCAATAGTTCTTCACTGTCTACTCAATTAGCTAAAACTTGGGCCAGGGCCTGCTCATCTGCCTGCCTGTCTATGCAGTTATTCCACTGTACTAACACATGAATCTAAATAAGGTGATTTCCCTTTTTGGGAAGCTGTAGTAAAACAAGGAGAGAAAAATGAAAATGGTTGACTAAATTTTATCTATAAGATATCACAGAAAGAAACTAGCTTCTGTAGCTTGAAAAATAAACATTTTGAAGGAATACAATAGGATAAAAGTCAGATGAAAAGGAAAAACAGAAAAAATAATACTCCTGGTAGAATACGAAGTATTAAATAAAATTATTAGGCAGCAGGTTGAAGGAAGACATGAAGTACCTTTATCATGCAAATAATGTTGTGGTATTGAGACAGAGCACTAACTGAGAATCAGTGTAGCCTGTTTGAAGAAGATCCCTGTGAGCCAGCCTACAAAGAGGAGAGAACGTAGGAGAGAACGTGTACATATTGTGGGTGATGTGAAGATGATGGATTTGCACAGATCTCTAGCTATGGTACAAGAAGTAAGATACTGTCATGCTGAGTGACATTAGATTTAGAATAGAATAATATAAAATGTTATTGGTTAAATATCTGACCAAGAAAGGGAAACATCTTGTAAAGGACACGTTATAATTGACTTAACTGCCTGAAGTTGCTGACTTCCTAGCTATTGCAACCATCAATAAGACTGGGAGTCACTAGTGATTTCCAGTAGTATGAACGTCTACAAAATAGCCTGTGACATCCAAAATAACCACTGGGGCATGAGGGGTCTTTTTAAATGAATAAACATATTTATGAAAAATCGTATCTGTTAGTTCTGGTTCCAGTTCAAGCTTACGTGAAATTCTTGAAGAAATTTTACAAGGCCATATTTCTCTGATTCAGTGTATATATCCTGTGTAAGTTCTTTAGAACAAATCTCCATGTTTGTATTAGTAGTTTGTAACTACTATGATGCAGCTGTTTACTAATTTAATCTACAGCCCTCTTCAAGACTTTAGATTCTGCTGAATGGATACCATTCTCTTTTGTAAACACTGGTTTAAAATATTAAATATTAAAACTTTCCTGCAATAACACTGTAGGAAGCATTTCCCACTTGTGATATTGTTCGAACTCCACTACAGAAATTGAAAGTACTGTCTCCAGTCCACTTTGGATCCAGGCCTTAGTCTGTGAGGTTTTTTTTTTCTCTCACATTTCTTGAGGGTGCTATTTGACATTAGGCAAAATTGAATTTGACCAAAGCATCATAAAGTCTTTTCAGTAGTCAGTTTTTTCACAAGTAAAGATTGGTATAACAGAGTGCTTGCTAGACAATAACTTTGAATCTTCTACAGAAGTGTCAAGTATTACTTTATTCCAGCGTTAAGACAAACAGAAATTTGTGTGCATTATTTTTAATTGAATGGACTCATGCCAAATACGTGACCTTCATAAATTTGTTTTTCTAATGAAAACAAGTGAGCTCCAAATGCTACTGACAGCTTAAGCTAAGAAAATAAAACTAATTATGCTCAAATTAAATTAATTTTCCAAGAAAATGTATTCCAAGAAAAATTAAAAATACAAAAGTCATGGGATTTTTTTGCATTTTTTCCTTTTTCCTCACCCTAGTGAAACTCCATAATCAAAAAAGAAATAATTAAACAACAGTGGGAAAAGGGAAGCTTCAATCAATCTAAATGTTCCCTTGATAATTCTGAAGTAGAGTGTGTTTATATAGATTTAAATTACTTTACTGCATATTACTAATGCAGTTATTATTTTTATTGCAATATAATTGTAATATCAGTGGCTGCATTTTAAAGGCAGAATTTCTTTCACAAATGCTGAGTTCATATGCTTTACAGTTCAAGATTTTTTAATTTACTTCACGTACGTCATGCAAAAAGGCTTTTTGAAATGTCTGTAATGTGTAAACTCATGGTGAAGACCTCTCTTAATATGTCTCATTACTGGTTTCCAATTTGCACCACAGCTTTTTAGTTTAAAGTACGTTTTCCCCATTTCTCATGTACATTAATATCCGAATGCTTTATTCCTGAAATCAAGAGTCAACTGACTTTAAGGAACAAGCCATTTACATGACAAGAAAGAGATTCTTCTGTTTTAATTCCTTTGCATGTCACATCCTTGGCTTAGATTTATGCATCGCAGTTATACAAACACTGTATATAAATAGTACTATGAACTGTAAGGCCAAAAGGACTGAGATATTTTAGTCTAGTCTAATCCAGTTTGTTCAGAAAAGTTCAGCATTTTTTAGTAGATACACAGGAAAATGTTATCAAACACTGCTCAATCTGGAAAATTTAATTCAGCATCATTTGATTATTGTTTATGCTTTCCATTTTCAGAATTCTATATGACTAAATCTGAATGCAGTACAGTATCTTCCTCTCCATTGTATTATGCAGTAGACAGACGTTTTATTCATTAGTGTGTGTAGTTTTTTCTATTAAACTTACACATTCACAATCTGAATGCAAAGACCGACTGTGAAATATCACTTTGGTTAATTACCCTAAGTTTGTTCATTGTCTAGTGAGGCAAACAAAATGAAGCATTCTAAAACTGTTCTTATCAGAATGTTAAAATACCTTTTAAATTAAGATAGCATATGAGAATTTGCCTTTTGATCTTTGAAACTACTCACGCTTACAAAGAAAAGGAAGCTATAACTGGAAAAACAGCTTATTTCTTTATCAAGCAGTTTAGATCCTCAAAAAGGCACCAAGTACAGCTTTTTAATTAAGTTTGCTAAACAAATGCCTAATCTTTCTGTGTGAGTATTTATTTTGCAGTAAGCAGCCCTTTTCGCCCTTGTTAAACATTGATTCATATCAGAGGCAATGCAAATGGCATTTTAGGAAGATCATTAAGTCTGATTATTAAGACTGGGAGCAACACACAGAGCCACAGCAATTGTTGTAGCTGTTCCCAGGCTTCTTTGGAGAATCCTGGTGGCTGCTCTGGGTGATAGCTTGCTTCTGGCTGGTCAGAAGACACTACACTTTTTATCCACTGATGGTACTGGTGGGTTTCAAAACCCCATTCAGCAATCAGCTGGTGGAGAGACAACCAAGCAGACGAAGGCAGCAAGGAAGGACAGTGTACAACCTTCAGCAGTGCATGCAGCATGGCCACAGGGACATAGCAGCTCTGCTGAAAGCTACATAGCATGAAAATGTGCCACATGTTGTGGCCACCATGGGCTGGAGAAACAGTATGCCCTTAGCACATAGTAGATTTTAACCCAGAAGCACATCCCAAGAGAGGATATGATTGTCCAGGTTTGAAGGGTATTTGGAGTGATTTCACTGAGAGCAGTGGTGGCCTTGCCTCAGAGAGGTGTGCTGTGGTCAGGGTGCAGAGGGACCACATGAAGAAGCTGTAGGAAGTGGCGGTCATTGGGGAAGATGAACAAGGATATGAACAGAGTCTATTTAGATACCTCACCCTCTGTTTCAAGGGAAGAAGAAAGCAGGAGACATCTAACAGGTGAAAATTCCTGTGATGTCCAGTGCTGGAAGCTCCCTACTTCTGCCAATACATGAGAATGTCCTCCACTGCTGGTTCAGAGGATACTGCCAGAACAGGGATTTTGAGTGCACAGGGTGCAGCCCATGCACAGGTCAAGGCTGTAGGGATACCTCCAGGATCCTGCTGGTGCAGGCAAAGGGTATAGGAAAAAGAAGGTTGATCCTGCAGGTTGATCCTTTTTCTTCTTCCCCGCTACAGCTTTTGAGGAATAATCCTCAAAAGGAGGAGGGGGTGGGTAAGAACAGGATTCAGGAATTACCACTGTTAGAGTCTGTGAGAGGACTCTATCAGATGCCCTATGATAGATAGAAGTCAGTTCTATCTAGCTCCAGAAGAGATCCAGTGTCACAGAGTTATCTAGATCAATCTATGCCCGTGACAAGGGGACAGTAAGCCCGTGGGCCCCTTGGCTCCCAAAAATGGAGCAGGCTGTCCCCTCCAGCCCGTGGGCGCCACGCGGAGCAGATCTCCATTGCAGCCATGGAGCAGCCCGCGGCGCGGCAGTGGGCACGGCCTGCAGGAGGCGGGAGCCATGTTGTGCCCGCAGGAGCAGTCGCGGGCCGGAGCTGCGGCCGT